>JAJIYU010001504.1:0-35541 GCA_030144865.1 Tinospora cordifolia | reverse complement strand
TATTTGAAGGTCAAAGTTTCTTTGTCATACCCCACCTCCATTTCAGTGGACTCGACCACATGGCAGGCCTTGGGTTATTACTAACACTTTCTATTCCTAAACTTTCTATGTTGAACCTTTAAAATATAACAACAAGGATTCTTAAGGGAATAAATTTTATTTATCGAAAAGAATAGGTACAAAACCTTATCAAAGCTTAAAATTCATAAGTGCTACCATATAGCAATTTAAAATAAAGGGCTAATCAAGTTCTCCTAATACTTTCTTATACTAAGGTCTCTAGGGTAGGTCTTGATCTTCTTAAGCCTCAATAGCAAACATTCTAGCCTGGCTCTGCCCACGGCCCTGGTTCTGATTCTACTCCTGGTTGGCATTATGATTCTGTCTAGCTTGAGGACACCCATTCTGACCTCCTCCTTGAGTATTCTGCTGTTGCTGGGGAGCCTGAACTGGTGTTGTTGGACAATTCTTAGCAAGATGTCCCCTCTGTTTACATAAGTAGCACAATCCCAGTCTCTTAGCCTGCTCCCTTGCCTCATCCTTGTTCTGTCCCTGTTTTTGTGGTGCGTTCCCACCATTCTTACTCTTCTTCTGAGCCCTGTGATTAATTTCATTCTCAAGCCTCTTGTTCTTTCCCCTCAACTTTTGTTCCAAGTTGAGTTCTTGCTCCAGAGTTAGGGCCTTTTCTACAACATCTCTATAAGTCTTCAGGCCCAGAGTCTTCACAATCTTCCAGATCTCCATCTTGAGACCCTATGCGAACCGGTTGGCCTTCCTTTTCTCGTCCCTAATCAAATCCGGTGAGAATTTGGCCAGTTCAGTAAACTTTCTCTCATACTCGGCTACAGTCATGTCCTTTTGGTTCAGTCGAACAAAGTCTTCCTGTAGCTTGCTCAGGGTTGCTTCTGGGAAAAACTTCTCATAGAAGATCTTTGTGAAGTTCTCCCAGCTCATAGCATCAACGTCTGTATTGGGGTCCATCCTCATCATTCGCCACCAACTCCTGGCTGGCTCAATGGTAGCGGATGATGAAAGAATTAAGTACTTGAGCCCTAGGTCTTGGGTTCGAATCTCTGCGGAGGCGAAAAAAACCCATGGGGGCGGGGACAATACCTTGTGAGTGACACGCCATGACGTGGGCCTTACGACGTGGGTAAGAGTCCCGATGGGTGTTACATCATCCCAGCAAGAACTAAACAAGTTTCTTCTTACTCTCTCTAATTCCCTCTTGGCACCTCTTTTTTTCTTTAGTTATTCTAAACAACAATTAGAGTAGTAATAATGAAGTGTTGCACAAATTTTGTGCTAGAAGTGGGGAAGATCTGAGGGAGATTCAACAAAAGGTTTCTAAGGAGTTATTATTTGAGTGGGTATGATTTCTAGTTTTAATTCATTATCTTGATTTCGATACAATGTTCATGAGTGATTATGTTTGAACATGCATGCTCTATTTTAAATTTAAGTATATATGTCATGCCTAGAATTTGCAAGCTTAGGTTTGCCTAAATAAAATGTATGTTGTATGCTATGTCGTTACTATGCCCACATGTTTAATATTTGTTTATACAAACGAATGCCATGTTTTAGATTTAATAAAAATTTAATTAAGATTATAACCACATACTGACACAATATCCCACAGGGGATTGCTGTGGGTGTTCTTAAGAATTGAACAAAGGAAATTTGTCCCTAGTTCAAAATGGGTAAGGCCCAAAATTCTTGGATAATAGTGAAGTCCTAAATCTATTGGAAACTAGCATAATGACTTCCCTTTCCATGATATGATTTAAAACACCGAGGTTAAACCCTTTTAGTCTTAACTATAACTTTGAACAGTAAATTGATTAAACCGTATAATGTATTGAAAGTAGTTGACATGTATGTCTTATTTGTTGAAATAATGACTTAAATATTTGAATTGATCCACTGGGCTTTAAGCTCACCCCTTTTGACTTGTAGATAATGGCAAGGACGAGGAAATGCAAAAAGTGTTGAGAAACTAATGAGTCGAGCTAGGAGGAGCAGCAGACACTAGTGGTAATGATGGCTCCCATCAAAGCAGTTCTTATGCTAGAGATGTTGGTAGAGATTACTCGACAAGTGTTCAAGTAGGTGATGAAGGCACTACCTCAAGCGCAAAATCCCACACAGCCACAACCTCAAGCCCATGCTCATCAGGACCCTCTACCGAATGGCCCTATTGCAACCAATTGTCATCAACGTGCCTGATTTTCCTATTTGTCAGAGGGCATAGGAGGACATTGAAGACAAGAAATAGAGGGTGATGTTGATGGAGTGGCAGAACCTCCGGCTTTCTTAATTTGATAGCAAATCAAATTGCATATCGGCTGACCACTGGTACCAGGAACTAGACGACCATCTGGATGGGGCAGTTGCTCCCCAAAGAGTTGCGCTAGCTACCCATTAGTTCAAATGACTGGCTAGGAGTTGGGGGAAGATTCTAAAGGTGGATCTGAGCACCAACATCCTACAAATGGATTGGGGAGAATTCAAGGAAGTGTTTCACAAGAAGTTTTTCCCATAAGCCACACTAAAACGAATGCAATCAAAGTTCATCAGACTGAATTAAAGAGATATTACTGTGGTCAAATATGAAACCAAGTTCATGAAGCTAGCAAAATTTACTCTTGAACTAATTAAAGAAGAAAAGATGAAGGCTAACAGATTTGTAAAAGGTCTCAAGATCGAGATCCAGAAAATGATAATACCAATGGGATTAAAGACATATATGGACATTGTGGAGAAGGAACTATTATTGGAGCAAGAACTGAACTTTGAACAAAAGTTAAGGAATAGAAATAATAGACCAGACAACAATCAAGATTTCTAGAAATCCTAGAAGAAGCATAACAAGAATGGTGGAAAGGCTCCACAGAGTCAGCAACAAGTACAACCTAAAGAGGAGCCAAAAGAACGGGCAAAGAGGTTTGGACTATGCTACATATGCAGACTGAGGGGACACATAGCAAAGAACTGTCCCATGACACTAGTTCAACCTTCACAGAACAACCAAAGAAGAGGACAGAATGGTCGTTCTCAAGGAAGACAACATCAGCAAAATGCTAACTAGGGACAAAATCAAGGATGTGGTCAGACCAAAACCAAAAGTGTTTGTTGTAGCTGATGCTCCCAAATATCAAGTTCCTGCAATAGAAGGTACATTCTTATTATTTAATGTTGCTATGAAACTATTGTTTGATTCGGGTGCTACAAAATCCTTCATTTCTAAAGAACTAGTCAATAGGTTACAACTAGTAACAAAGACTTTACCCATAACATTGAATGTATCCACACCCATAAGAACCACTATTACCTCTAAAAGATTATGTACCTATGACTTTAGATTTGGAGACAAGCTGATTTCAGTTGATCTCCATGTACTTTCATTTTATGGATATGACGTGATCTTAGGGATGGATTGGTTAGACTAATATCGAACACAAATAGATTGTCTTAAGAGGAGGGTGATAATAACATTACCTAGGGGAACACCCTATAAAATCAATGGTAACATCCAGAGATTACCAAGAAACCCGATGATGGCCAAGCTGAACTACTTAAGGCAAAAAGATGAACTCAAGAAACTTTTAGAAAAAGACTCTAAAGAAAATAAAAAAGAAATCCAGAACCTAGAAGTAGTCCAAGACTATAACGATGTATTCCTTGATGACTTACTGGGACTACCACCTACTAGGGATGTAGAATTCAAGATTGAGGTTCACCCTGGAGCCAATCCCATAGCCATACCTCAATACCGAATAACAACAGTGGAATTGAACTCGACGAGCTCTGAGAGAAAGGATTCATCAGACCAAATAAATCACTATTGGGAGCTTTGGTGTTGTTCATAAAAAAGAATGACGAATCCATGAGATTCTGTGTCGATTATCGAAAATTGAACTAGGTGATAATAAGGAACAAGTATCCCTCACCTAGGATAGATGACCTATTTGATCGGTTCAGATGAGCCACTCATTTCTTGGAAAATGATCTTAGGTTAGGATACCATCAGTTGAGAATTTGTGAATTAGTCATTCATAAGACAACCTTTAGGACTTGATATTTGGACACTTTGAGTTTACATTGATGCCCTTTAGTTTGACCAATGCCCTAATAGCATTCATCGACTTGATGAACTGAATGTTTAGGATTTACTTCGACCAGTTTGTTGTGGTGTTTGTGGATGACATCCTAATATACTCAAAGTTAGAAGCAGAACACATAAAACACTTGAAGATCATGTTAGAAACACTTTGAAGACACCAACTATATGCCAAGTACAGCACGTATGAATTCTAAATGACAACAGTCAAATTCCTTAACCATGTAGTATTAGCAGAAAACATCTCTATGGATCTTGAAAAGATGGAAGCTCTCACAGATTAGAAACAACCCAAGACGATCACAAAGATCAAAAGCTTCTTAGGCCTAGCTAGATACTATAGAAGATTTGTCCAAGACTTTTTTAAATTAGTAGAACCCATGACCAAGCTAACCTGAAAAGGAGTTAAGTTTATTTGGGATGAAAAGTGTGAACAACCATTCCAAGAACTGAAGAGGAGATTGACTTTGGCCCCAATCTTAGTCACTCTGACTCATGGTATTACATATGTTCTGTACACAGATGCTTCATGGAACGAATTTGGTGCAGTCTTAATGCAAGAAGGAAAGGTAGTTGCTTATGCCTCGCGACAACTAAAGATCCAAGTAAAAGGTTCGACCTATTTTTGAATCATAAGAGTTTGAAAATTATCTACACCCAGAAGGAATTGAATCTCAAGCAACGTAAGTGGATGGAGTTCCTTAAAGACTATGACTTCTACCTACATTACCATCCAAAGAAAACCAATGTAGTAGCAGATGCCCTGAGTAGAAAATTCAACGAGTGAGACGAGAAAAGGGTCAGACGTACCAACTGATTGAGACTTCAGCCTGGGTGTGACCTTGAATGACAAACAAGCTTACCTCTACAACATTAATTGCCAACCAGACCTACAAAAACACATCAAGGATGAGCACAGGCAAGATAAATGGCTTATAGACCTAATTAAGGGAATTGAACAAGGTAAGCATCCAAACTTCAAGATGGATGTTGAGAAAACATTG
Source organism: Tinospora cordifolia (assembly GCA_030144865.1). Taxonomy (NCBI): domain Eukaryota; kingdom Viridiplantae; phylum Streptophyta; class Magnoliopsida; order Ranunculales; family Menispermaceae; genus Tinospora; species Tinospora cordifolia. The sequence goes on along the minus strand of JAJIYU010001504.1, from coordinate 30,414 downwards.
AGGCTTAGAGATAGAATTTGTGTACCACAAGATGGACAAAGTCAAAAGATTATATTGAATGAAACCCATCAGACCAAGTATACAATGAACCTAGGAGGAGATAAGATGTATTAAAACCTTTAGAAGACCTATTGGTGGAGGGGAATGAAAAGAGATGTAGCTAAGTATGTCTCAAAATTTTTAACTTGTTAGCAAGTGAAGGTAGAACATCGAAAGCCTGCTAGATTGTTACAACCACTCCCAGTCCCTAAATGGAAGTGCGATAACATTACCATGGACTTTGTCAGTGGATTACCAAATAACAAGAAGGGAGAAGATACTGTCTAGGCGATTGTGGATCATCTCACTAAGGTAGCCCATTTCTTGCTTAACAAATCCACAAACCAAGTTAGTAAGTTGGGAGAACTTTACACAAAGGAACAAACAAGACTTCAAGGTGTGCCTAAGATGATAGTGTCCGACAGAGACTCTCGATTCACCTCATAGTTCTAGTAGAGTCCACAAAAGGAGTTAGGCACTAGACTCTTTCCACCCACAGGCGGACAGGTAGTCGGAAAGAGTAATCCAAATACTAGAAGATATGCTGAGATCTTGCATCCTTGATTTTAAGGGTAATTGGAGTAAGCACCCACACCTGGCAGAGTTTACCTATAACAAAAGTTATCAAGCAAGTATAAAGATGGCTCTGTATGCGTAATACCCTAAAAAAGAGTAGAATTGCAAAAAAAAAAAAAATAGAAGTGCACCACTACCGCGATCCTCAAATTAAGACCACGATAGTGCATTGTGATTTTGTGAAAAAATCCACATGAGGACCATGATACTAAGTCATGGTATCGTGATCCTATGATTAAATATTGCATAAATTTTGGCAAATTCCTGGTACAACAATCCTGTAACACAGTCCTGCGATTAGGAACAGTCCCAATACCACGGTAATGGCACAATGACCGCAGTATTGCAACTGAAAACCAAAAATAGAAGTTCTAGGGCACTGAGTTATTGATATAATGTGTATGCAAGAACCCTAATCGCATGAGTTCTTTCACAGTTGCACTCTTCTAAGAACCTTATCCGTCTTTTGCAACTTCCTCCCCTCTCTCTCATGCATCCCAAATTGAGTTCTACTTGTGCTCAACCTTTTTCACCGATCTCACGAACATTGTTAGGAGAAGATCTATGCCAAGAACAAACCACGAGATATCAAATAGATTCTAAAAATCACTTTTTAAGTAACCTGGAATCGTTTCTTTTGCGTAAGCATCTTAGATATCTTCTAATCCATTTTCACACCCGAGTTGTTAGATGTAAACATCAACAAAAGGAGAACTACGCAAAGAGAATATGGTAGTCTAAATCTAGAACCTTAGATCTGTGCCAAAATCGGCATTACATTTTATTATGGTTAAAGTCACCTGAAATGACTCCTGACACACCATTTCATTTTTTGTATAGAATAGAGCCCTAGAACTACTACTTGAGAGCTTCCTGCGAGACGAACAAAAGTAAGGTATAACATTCCTCTATACTAAGTACTTGTTATAGATCTATAGTGGGATACAGTGAGAATCCCAAGCATGGGAGATAAAATGAGAATCCCATGCATGGGAGAAATGAGGAACATACCACAAAGTGCAATTTCTGAGAGATTGTGTGAATACTATGGTACTGAATGCAATAGTACACTGTACACATGAAAAACACCACACATTACCGCAGTAACGTTAGGAGTACTGTGGTAACGCGATGACTATTTTGTTCTACGAACCTACCATGCATGAAATCTCAACCACCATAGTACTGTTCATATACCACGATACTAAGAGACCACCGGACATCATGTAGTAATGATTTTACACTTTTCTGCACATGACACACCTATTTGATTTAAAAACCATTGACTAGGAGTTTGAAAGGTAGAATATAATATGTATTGAAAAATGGTTTATAATCTTAAAGGTTAAGGACTTAAGGAGAGTTGAGTACTGAAACAAGGATTAGAACCAACTAAGCATAGAAACAGGTGGAAATGACTGTACATTCTCTTTAAAGTTATTTTTGTCTTGAATGTAAAGCATGACTATGTGTTTAATTTTATAAGCTTAGAAGCATGCTAGGAATGATGCATTAATTGTTGTATGTTTGTTTACCTATGATACCTTGATAGCATGCTACATGTTTTGATTATTAAGTATCATTCTAAGAATATGACATCTATGTTATTTATTGGATAACATGATCTGTGTGACTTAGTACATGATAATTTGTCAATATGTTTAGCGGATACATGTATTGTGATAATGATATCAATTATGCATGCTAGTGGTCACGAAATAAAGAGAATTAAGAGTCTAACCACGTACCGGGGCGACGATATAAATATTGTGGCAGTAGTCTGGTGTTATCGTGGGTATTTTCCCACCCTAGGTAGGTGTCCATGATACTACGGTAGCAGTTGAGATGGGACTGAGGATTGAGTGAGACCTCACTCCTCAGGTTGTGTCATGATGAGGAATTGGCTTTCAGGGCGTTACTTCCAAGAGTTCGGACACAGGGGAATACCAAAGTGTTTCCTTTTTGGTCTTAACGTCAACATAAGCAATTAAAATGTTTGAAATGCCTAATGATTTATAAGTGTTTGCATGTTTTATATTCTTGACTTTAAAAGTATTTGAGATGTGTTGTACATGATCCACTAGGCTCTTGAGCTCACCCTACTAATCTTTTTTTCGGGTAATCACTAAAGACACTTGTGTTGACAAGTGAGGAGAAGCTATTTTGTAATTGTGGTACACCTCAATATTGAGGTTGTGTAGGAGTTGAGCTTTATTATTTGTTTGCAATTGTAGGGCATGGGACCCATATTTAATTTATGTTTGGTCATTTTAATTATTGACTTCGGCCATTGGACCTAGTATTAATTATTGACTCATTTTGAGCTTAGGGCAATGGGGTTGTAATACCTTGAAATTTGTACTAAATGAAATGAAATGATAAATGAAGTCCAATTCATTTCTAGAATCAATTGACAAGTTGAAATTTGCTCAAAAACCTCTCAGGGGAGTTAAATTTAAGAAAAGGGAATGAAATGAAATGAGATGAAATGAACTGAAAACCTCAAATGGCCTAAGCATCTAAAATTCATTTCATTTGCTCAATTAAGAGTTCATTTGCTTGGTTTGCATTAGGGAAATCTAAATTAGGAAAGAAAATGAAAAACAAAATTAAACTTAGCCAATTGAAAGTTATGAGTTTTTATTAAATTTATGTGAGCGTAAAAGTTCGTGCTAAGGGCCTAAAATCCTAGTCAAATGAGAGACATGAATTTATTTTAAATTCATGTGGACCCAAAATGTATGAGCACCTCTAAGCATGTGCAAGTCACGTGGGTGGTAATGTTAGCATGACAAGATCATGTGTGCCACCATGTATGATAAGGTACACCACCTTACTATAATCACAAAAATGTCCCATGATCACAAACCCTAGCCCCAACTGTCACCTCTTGAGCTCACCCTAATAGAATGGAAAGTTCAATGAGGAAACATACTAAAATCAAGAAGATTCCATGAGCTAAGGGGGCTAGTTTTGTATACTCTAAAGTCTGATCATGAGTCTACCAAAGATTGATATTGTGCACCCCCTACACATCCAAACAAGCAAGAAAGAAGAATGGGAAAGTTTCCTAAAACCTAAGATGCTCATGTGTGCTTAAAAGGCCAAAATAGAAGTCCTTTATGCATGAAGCCCAAATTAGAAGTTTCTATTACTCACATGTGGGAAACCCAAGAAGAGAAACTCAATTTAGAAAGGTTCCATGCTTGCTGAATTTAATATCTACTGATTCTATGATTCCGAATCAACAAATTTATTAAACAACTCTTGACTAAAGTAATATAATACCATTATGAATTTTGTTTGTTGTGGAACTTCATTCACAAAAGAAATTCTCTTTGAACCACTATGGAAGAAAATTGAAAGATTCTGAGAATTTCTTATTTTATTGCTTTTTTCCATTTTTGAACGAACGACCATATATTAAAAAAACACATTTTGTTTTAAGATTCAGTACTTTTCCTCATTCGAGAATCTCCTCCCTTTTTCCCCTCCATCCCAAAGAGCAACTAGGACCAATTTAGTCACATTTTTATCTTCCAATTGAACACTTTCCATTTTTTATTATTCTCACTAATAAAAAGGGAGAAGATTTTTCTTTTTACCAAACATATGCGGATCTAATCACGATCTTAAGCTTATAACCTTAGAATAAGAATGTTTCCTTACCTAAATTTGGTGCACAAACAAAAAAAATCAGAAATAGAAAACTTTCCCAAACTCACACATGATGCCAAGTTAGGGATCTAGTCCAAGTTAAAAGCTTCTTATGCCATGTGTGATGCCAAAAAGAAAGAGGAAAATCAACTAAACATCAAAGTGGTCGCATTATAGATCATAAAAGTTTCTATACAAATATGTATACTTGCAAGAGAGGAAACACAAAAGAGAGAAAGAATCTCCATTAAGAAAGACGCCCAAATTGAAACAAGATCATGTGTGCGCCCACCCTCACGTGAGTTATGAGCAAACCCTAACCATCCCTTGTGCGCTCACAAACCAAGTTAAAAGTTTCACAAATAGAACCCATGCAAGCCACAAAATCCAAAGAGATCCCCATGCAAGTTGGCCAAATTATCCTTATTTGATGAGCATTCACAAAAGAGAAGGAAAGTTGCCTTGTTCTCTTAATAGAAATGGACATTAGCTAGGAAAGATTCTTGCTCACAAAATCCTACTATTATGGACGTCCCAAATTAGATTAGAAGTATTCCAAACCCTTTTTGTGTTCACACATAATTAGGAAACCAAATGAGGATCATATCTTTGGAATAGGGAACCCTAGTGGTCCCACTTGCCCAAACCATGAGCACACTGCCAAATCAATTCAAACTGTCCCTTTGGAGTGTATGGAAAGACTCTCTTTGTGAGCTATTCAAACTGTCCCCCCTTGCTCTTAAAACCCTATATAAAATCCCTAGTGTTCTCATTCTCCTCATCCCAAAGTAAGAGTTGACATTTCCCTCTTGACTTTTTCTAGCCCTCTTGACTTTCTTTAGCTCTCTTCTTGGCAACCCCTTCTCACTTTGTTTATGTTCTTGAGTGTTTCTACAAACTAGCAACTAAGGTGGATAGGATTTCTTGAACTCCTATTTTACTAGTTTGGATTAATAACATGTTCAAGCATGTTTTAATATCAATTTATCATGCATACTTTCAGATTTCAGTTTCATTATTCATGATTTAAAATTTAGTTTTAGCATGTGCGCATGTTTAAGCATTCATGAGATCATGTCGTGCCTAGTTCCATGCTTAGATTTGCTTTGAAAGTATGACATATGCGATATGATGTTTCCATGCTTTTAAATGTTTATATGCTAAATTTTATTTCTCTTATGTATGATTCATGAATGTGAGAGTTAATGTATGAACTTGAAATTTAATAACCACGTACTTCATAGTGATCCACAGGGATACTATGGGTGTTCTTTACATATACTTAGTATATATGGGTCTCATTATTGTGTGTAGAAGAGTGTAGCCCAAAATACTTAGAATATGGATGTGAGATCCTAATCCCAATAGAATGTGACAAGATGAATTATCTTTCCACCCAAAAAAGAGGTATTTTGATAAGAACCTACAGGGATTGGACCCCCTTCAGTCTAACATACAACCATACACAAGAAATTGTTTGAATCGCTTAAAGTATGCAAGTGTTTGAAATTGAATGTGTTATTGATTTGAATTAGTGATTTAGTTGTTTTTAGAATGATCCACTGGGCTATGTGCTCACCCATCCTCTTTCATTTTTTCAGAGAATTGAACTTCATGAAGACTATGAATATTAGATATGTTTTTAATTTTAGAAAGTTTCTAGTTTCTAAATTCATGTAAGGGCATGTTGCCCAAGTTTTGAATTATTTTCACTGTAGTAGTTTCTTTTAAGATTTAAATTTGAGTTATGTACTCCATTTTATTAAATTAATAAAGTGTATGAATTTTTTTTTATCTCTTGTATAATTGCCTTAGTATATGTCACTTAAATGAATAAGGCTTGGGATAATGGAAATAGAAAGGCAAGTTGTGTACTTAAAATTGTAACCGGACCTGGCACGCCTTGTGATTAGCTAAACAATCAACATCTTGGAGGTCGGGGTGTTACAGGGGTCAAAGTATTTATTTCTTTTTGAGTTTAATCATATTGTTTTTAGTTGATATGACATGCCTATGTTGAAAGTAACATCTCAATCTCTAGATATTGAAAGCGAGAGTGATCACATATTTGACTTAATTCAGTCTCGATGTGAGAGACGAAGACTCCCAATCAATGGCAATTATGAAATGATTTGGGGGCCGAGATCTTTCAAATGTGATATTAGAGCTCAGTTAGTAACTTGTTGGGAAAAGTTTAGACAGTAACTCATCAAAAAAATTCTAGTCTAATGCTAAAGGTGGTACTAGTCTGGTGAGATGTTGACATAGAGCTTAGTTAGTTCATCAATCAGTGGCTTAGTTAGTAAGTCACTAGGCTAGAGTCTAGAGGGCAAACTATGAACTGCCAATCGTTCAAAGGAGTTGGGCAATGGAGACTTTACATACTAGGGTCTAGGGCAAGACCTTAGGTATAACTAAGGTGTTGTCAAAGTAGCACAGTGGATCATAAATAAAAGATTTTAGGGCCTAAGCTAGAGACTGATAACATGTGAAAGGAAACACTTGATTGGTTAGGACACGAGATCGAGAGGATCCTGCATCCTTGGTTTTTATGTGGTATCAGATGCATAAGAATTTGGAGATATGGAAAAATTTTGGACTCGAATAATAATTGACCATGTTTGATGAGTGATAAATGGCTTTGGACAAACTTGTTTCCTTATGCTTGGCTAGTATGGGACGGTCAAGTGTAGTAGGGCTTGGGAAGCCTTGGACATCGAAACATTTGCAAAATTGTCTAGGTATAGTGAAACCTCTAAGTGGAAGTCTATATCAATGGGCAAGAGTGGTATGGGATGCTCGAACTCGGAGGCGTGGGTGGAAGCTTGGAATCTTGCTATGCTAGCGTGCTGCTTGTAATGTATGCCTAACTGTGTGTATGATTGTTTGCTTACATGCCTTGCCTGTGTGGAAAATTTTAATGTATATGTCATGAATGTTTATTTTTTTTAAAATCTTGAGACCAAATCCTGTACCCAAAAATGAACAATTCATTATGGACTTCGAAACATAAACCAATATGCCATTGAACAAACAAGAACAAAGAGACATGAGTGTAGAGTCCTATTAGTATGATGAAAATATATGCTCTAAGTATATACATGGGATTTTTTCAATTAATCTATGATAACTAAGTGGATATTTGGTTATAGATAAATGGCCAGATCCAAGAGGCAAGCCACAAGAGCTACTGCTTCTGATGAGACTAAACCCCAAGGACAGGGAGCACAGATTAATCATACCCCAAAGTTCAGGATGAGATTACCAGACGGATCACTAAGCAGATCATTAGAATATTATCATTGCCACAGATGCAGGCACAAGCGGTAGCAGAGTTGCATCTACAGGCCCCACCTCATGAGCAAATTCTAGTGCAGCAATTGGTGCTCATACCAAAATTTCAAGTTCAGCATAAGCCACGGGAAGAAATTGAAGACAAGGAGTAGAGGGCGATGTTGATAAAGTTACAGAAACTCCGCCCTTCCCAGTTTGATGCTACTTCTGATAGCATGGCTACAAAACACGAGTATCAAGAGTTAAACAAGCACCTAGATGTGTTAGGGGCCATAGGACCCCGTAGAGTTGTGCTAGCCACACATTAGTTTAAGGGACCAGCCAGGAGTTGATGGCAGATGCTGAAAGCAAATCCAAACACCGACATTCAACACATAAACTCGGAAGAATTTAGAGAGATATTCTATGAGAAATAGGCCACACAAATGCAAATGCAGTCTAAGTTCATCAGGTTGACTCAGAGAGACATGTCCGTGTTAGAGTATGAGGTCAAGTTCATTGAATTGGCCAAGTTTATAACTGAACTAATCAGGGACAAGAAAATGAAAGCCCACAGGTTTGTAGAAGGCTTGAAAGTTGAAATTCATAAATGGTGAATCCAATGGGTCTGAAGACTTATAGGGAAGTAGTTCGAGAAAGCACTACTGAGAGAGTGAGAGGTCAACTTCAAGCAAAAGTTGAGAAACAAGGATAAGAGACCTAGCAATAACAAAGAGTTCGAATGGAACTGTAACATCTCAAAAAATTCATATGAAAATTGAATTTTTACTTAGAAAATTATACAGAATTGGCGAATGAGAATTTTGGCAAGTCCTATTTACCCAAATGAGGGATAAAAATCAATTTAAGGGATTTTTGGAAGAAAAAAATATGATTATAATGCATAAAATGGGATATCATAGTAAAAAATACAAGGATATGTGCAATTTTTTTTTATGAAAACAAGATTAGAAAGTCAATCAGGATTGAGATTTAACAAAAATCGAAAAAGAAAGCAAGAAATTCGGCTGAAAATAAAAAAAATAAACTTAAAATGCATTTTGCGATCCAAAAACAATCTGCCAAAATCCAATGAATGGGATTAAAGCCAAAATGAACGCCCGGGTGCACTGGATCATCAAGATCGAATGGCCAGAGATTGGCGTACGTAACTCGAGGATGATAGTGCGGCAAGAAGAGAGTTTGTTGATCGCAAACCAAATCTGAACACTGAAATCAATGATCATCCAATGGCCAGGATTCGTGCTCACGGTAAGATGATCATCTGGTGCTGCGGTCAAAGTGCATCCAACGGCGAAGATCAAAGCCACATGATTAGATCGCGAACGTTGATGCGCTCAAGGATCATCGGACGGTTCAGATCAAAGCCATTTTGATTAGATCGCAATCGTTGATGTGCTTGAGGAAATCTAACGACTGAAATCGAGAATCTGAATTCTATTGATTGATCTGAAATCAATCCAACGGTTCCAATCAAAATCTGAATGCGTATCTCGTGAAAAATTCGAGGAACCAGAATAAAGCTGAAATTTAAAATACAAAAATTACATTAAAATTAACAAAAAATATGAAAAAAAATCCAAAAATTCTGAAAATATAGTTTCCAAATTCCAAAAAATATTTCTAAAATTCGAAAAAATTATGAAAAATACTCATTTTGCTCCAAAAATTAGAAAGTACGAAATTAGGGAGAATTAGGGTGTTTTATTCAAAGAAGGACACAAAACTTTCTAATTTTCTCCCTTAGAAAACCTATATAAACCCCCCTAGGCTCATAATTTCATTCATTCTAAAAAATAAGAGTTGAATGCTCCTCTTGTTTCCTCAAAGCTTTCTTCTTGGCACCTTTTCCCATCTCTCCTTCTTGTATGTGTGAGAAGCTCTCGAATTGGGGAATTAAATTGGGCGATCTTCATTGGCATTAGTATGTGAGGGGAATTGTTGCCGAAATTTAGGAAGAAAGCGTCACAAGGTGGAAGTGATTTCTAGAACACCCTTCTGTTCTTATTTAAATTCATGGCATGCTTATTGTTGTGTGTTTTTCACTGAATTCAATGATTTTCAACTTCAGTTCTAGAATTTTAAATGTTTATTTCAGTAATTCAATTTTGATTCATGTTTGAGCAATCATGTAATCCATGCCATGTTAGTATCATGCTTAGGCTTTTAAATTAAAGTATGATGCGTGTTTTATGAGTGATTCATGAATTGACTATTTATATTCTGAATTTTAGTTTGATTTCATACTCTAAAATTTATTTTATGAGATCATGATATGAGAATTAATCAAAGATGATGGAGATAATAACCACGTACCATCATAGTGGTCATGCGACACTATGGATGTTCTTTTCGTATGAGTTAGGTCATATGGTTTTTAGACCAAAGTACTTGAGGGTAATGTACCACTGGTGGGTCACCATGTGTAATGGGTTGATGTCGACATATGCCACTAACGGGTTGATGCTGAGTGGCCCCTATTTACTTAGTTAAGAATATCAAGGGATTAAGTGCCCTTTTGGTCCGAGACTCGACCTAAACAAATTGTTGTTTGAAATGCCTAATGATTGCAAGTTTTTGAATTATGATTGTGTTATGAGTTTGAATATGAAAGATGGTTTTTCGAAAAGGATCCATTGGACTATGTGCTCACTCTTCTTTTCTTATTTTTCAGGAACATAAACCCATGGAGTTGTTGAATATAGATAGTTTCTTAGAAAGTTTTCTAGTATTGTATTTTTAAAAATTTTAGGGCATGTTGCCCAAAGTTTTTATGCTTTTCTACTAAAAAGTATTTTGAAGTCTTCGCTGTAACAACTATTATTTTTTTAAAGAGTTTAGTACTCTCAATTCTATTATGAATAAAATAGTTTGAATTTCTTTATCTCTTTTAATTTGCCTTGATTTTATTGAAAATTTTGTAGTCTTGAATTTTGTACAAAGGCATGAGATATTGAAAAGAAAAGAACAAGTGTGTGTCGCTTGTAATGTAACACCAGCCTGACCCGCTGTTTTGTTAAGTCCACTATCGAGAGAATGGTGGCAGTGTACACTGCTTAAAAGATACGGGGGTTGGGGTGTTACAAGTGTGGTATCAGAGCCTAGGCTTAGTTGCTGGGCCAAGAACAGAAAGTTTCCTCTGATACCAAAGGTGGTATCAGAGCTCAGTTAATAGATCTACTGGGCAAGAATTAGAAAGTTTCCTCTGATACCAGAGGTGGTATCAGAGCCTAGGCTTTAGGTGCCTTGGGCTAGAAATAGAAAGTTAAGCCTAAACATTTGTTGATTAGGCTAGAAATAGAAAGTCAAACATTAGTTGCTCAACGAGAATCAGAAACCCAAATTAGGTTTTCACCTTGAATTGAATTGAATTTAGAATACCCTACCTTCTATTTTTGAAATTGATGAATGTTTTAGTTAGTGTTTTCAAAAAGGAAAAATATATTTTGAAATGTTTTGTTTGGATACAAAGATTACAAGTTGAGCTGATAGTGGATAAGCCTTGTCTTGAATAAAGTTAAACATTAAAAGGGAGGTGGGTTATCCCACCCTAGAAAGCGCGGTTGCTAAGCAAACTTCAGTCTCGTTGCCCGATCCGGAGGTTGTCCCCCCAACTTATATGAGTAGTCGGAGTTGGAGAACACTCTTATTTTTGATAAAAGAAAATTAGAAGGCAAAAAATTAGGGCAATAAACTGATTAGAAGTCAAAAAAGATGTCGAAGGTGATATCTTGGCTAGACAGAGGTTGTAAGTCAACCAGAACCGAACCCTAGGTCCAGAGAAAATACCTAAGGTAGAAACAGGTGTAGCAATGGGTGGCACAGTGGATCAAAAGCATAAAATTCTAGGACATAGGCTAGAGACTGAAACTTGTGTGAAAATAAAAAATTGTTTGATCAGGACACAAGACCGGGAAGCTTCTATAATTTTTGGTTTCTATGTAGTATGGGATGCATAGGAATTCGGGGTTATGGAGGAAGCCTGGTCATGTGTGGTGAATGATCGATAACTCTGGCCAAACAAGTTTTTCTATGCTCGCTGGTATGGGACGGTTGAGTATAGTGGGTTCAGGAACCTTAGTTATCGAGCAATTTGCGAAATTGTTTGGGTGCGGCTCCATTTTGAGTGAAGCCTAAGTGGAAGGGGTAGAGTGGTATGAGACACTTGAACCTGAAAGCTTAGGTGGAAGCTTGGAACCTTGTTGTGCTAGCGTGATTGTCTGATATGCATGCTTTATTATTTATTTGCTTTGAGACCAAATCCTGTACCCATGCATGAAAAGAACTTAGAAGAAAGACTTTAGGCCACTGAACAAATCGAGAACCTAGAAACAGAATCTAGATTCATGATAGCACGAATGTATGTTGAAACAAAGATTGACGTTGAAAAGATGAGCTAGAAAGAGTTCAAGGAGGTCTTCCACAAAAAGTTCTTTTTGGAGATGACACTGTGGAAGCTACAAGAGGACTTCGTTAGGTTGAATCGGAAGGACTTGACTGTAGCTAAGTACGAGAAAAAGTTTAATAAATTGGATAAGTTCTCTTGGGAGCTAATTTAAGAAGAAAAAATGAAAACTAATTAGTTTGCACAGGGCCTCAAGATCGAGATCCGAAAGGTTATCACGACATTGGGCCACCGAACCTACAAGGAAGTTGTAGAATGGGCTTTAATCTTAGAACAAGAGCTCAACCTGGAACAAAGGTTGAGAGGAAAGAATAAGCGAAATAGAAATGGAAAAGACCAACAAGGGACCTAGAACAAAGGCAAAAGTGGTAAGGCTCCACAGAAATAGGGGCAGAATAAGGACAGGTCAAGGGAAGAAGATAAGAGGCTGGGATTGTGTTATGTATGCAAGCATAAGGGTCATTTGGCAAAAAATTGCCCAACTGCACTAGCTCAAGCTTCCCAACAACAACAACAAAATACTCAGGGGGAAAATCAAAATGGGTGATCTCAAGCCAAACAGAATCAGAGTGTTAATCAAGGGTAGAACCAGGGTTACAGTCAGAACTAGGCCAGAATGTTCGCGGTTGAGACACATGAAGACCAAGCCCCTGTAGTGGAAGGTACGTTCCTATTGTTTAATGTTGCTGTGAAACTGTTGTTTGACTTGGGTCCCTCAAAATCTGTTATCTTTGAAAAACTAGCTGATAGGTTACAACTTGTGACAAAAACAATGCTTGCAACTTTGAATGTGTCCACACCAATAGGGACTATTGTGACTTCAAAGAAGATGTGTAGTTGTGACGTTAGGTTTGGGGATAAACTTTTAATAGTTGACCTATATACCCAACCTTTCTATGGTTATGATGTAATCTTGTGGATGGATTGGTTAGGTCAGTACCAGGCCTAGATAGATTGTCCTAAAAGACGGGTAACCATAACATTACCTTCAAGGGAGATCTTTAAAATCAATGAGGATATGTGGAGACTACCAAGAAGTTCAACCCTAGCTTTGCTGAATTGCTTAAAACAGACGGATGAGTTCGAAGAACTCTCTGAAGAAGAACCTACTGACTTGAAGAATATTTACGACCTAGCTGTAGTCAGTGAGTATGAGGATGTGTTCCCAAATGACTTACTTGGACTACCACCAACAAGAGAGTTAGAGTTCAAGATTAAACTTCACCCTAAAACCAACCTTATAGCAATACCTCCTTATAGAATGGCGCCAGCAGAACTAATTGAGTTGAAAACTCAACTGGACGAGCTCAAGGAGAAAGGTTTCATCAGGCCAAGTGAATCACCCTAGGGAGCCCTAGTATTATTCGTGAAAAAGAAGGATGGTTCCTTGCGATTGTGTGTCGACTACCGGAACTTGAATCTAGCTACAGTAAAGAATAAATATCCTCTATCAAGGATTGATGACCTATTTGATCAATTGAGAGGAGCCGCTCATTTTTCAAAGATTGATCTTAAGTCAAGATATCATCAGTTGAGGATTCGAGAGTTTGGCATCCACAAGATAGCCTTTAGAACAACATATGGACACTTCGAGTTCACCGTGATGCCCTTTGGTTTGATCAATGCCCTGACAACTTTCATGGATTTGATGAACTGAGTGTTCAGATAATACCTTGACCAGTTTGTAGTGGTATTTGTGGATGATATCCTAATATACTCTAAGTCAGAAGCTGAGCACCTAGAACACATGAGGATCGTATTAGAAAGTCTCAGAAGAAACCAACTATATGCTAAATTTAGTAAGTGCAAATTCTGGATGGAAACTGTTAAGTTCTTTGGCCACGTTGTGTCAGCAAAAGGCATCTCTGTAGATTCAAAGAAAGTGAAAGCCGTTATGAACTCGAAGCAACCCAAGACAATAACAGAAATCAGAAGTTTTTTGGGCTTGGCAGGCTACTACAGAAGGTTTATTAGGGACTTTTCCAAGTTGGCAGAACCTATGACTAAGTTGACCAGAAAAGGAGTTAAGTTCCAGTGGGATGACAAATGTGAACAGTCATTCCAAAAACTAAAGACAAGATTGACTACGCCTACTGTTCTAGTCACCCCAACTCCTGGTGTTACTTACACACTCTATACTGATGCTTCAATGAGTGGACTTGGAGTAGTGTTGATGCAGGAAAGACAAGTAGTCGCTTATGCTTCGAGACAACTAAAGGTCCATGAGAGAAATTACCCTACTCACAACCTAGAGCTAGCGACCATTGTGTTTGCCTTGAAGATTTGGAGACACTACCTTTATGGCGAGAAATTTGAATTATTTTTAGATCACAAGAGCTTGAAGTACATCTACACCCAAAATGAGTTGAACCTTAGGCAACGGAGATGGATGGAACACTTGAAAGACTATGATTTTCAACTATACTACCATCCAAGAAAGGCCAATGTGGTGGCCAATGCTTTGAGTAGGAAGTTCAACAAACAGGAGGAAGAAAAAAACTAGATGTACCAGTTGATTGAAGATTTTAGGTTGGGTGTAAACCTCGACAAAAAAGAAGCCTATCTTTACAATATGTCTTGCCAACTAGGCCTATTACATCAGATTAGGGATGAATAGAAGCAAGACAAGTGGCTTGCTCAACTAATCAAACGAGTCACGCAAGGAAAGAATACTGACTTCAGGATGGATGCTGAAAAATCCTAAGACTCGGAGAAAGGATATGTGTACCGTAGCAGGGATAGAACAAACAGGTCATACTTAATGAAGCTCATAAGATAAAGTATACCATGCACCCTGGTGGGGATAAGATGTACCAAAACCTGAGGAAAACCTACTGGTGGAGAGGAACGAAAAGGGACAGCCAAGTATGTCTCTAAGTGCATAACATGCCAACAAGTGAAAGCAGAACACCAGAAACCCTCTTGAATGTTACAACCACTCCCAATCCCTGAATGGAAGTGGGATAACATCGCCATAGACTTCATCAATGGTTTACCCAAAAACCAAAAAGGGGAAGACACTGTTGGGTAATAGTGGATCGTCTCACCAAAGTGGTTCACTTCTTGCCAATCAGATCCACAGACCAAGTCAGCAAGCTGAGAGAAATCTATATGAAAGAAATCGTTATACTACATGGTGTACCCAAGGCTATTGTTTCCGACAGAGACTCTCGCTTCACTTCCCAATTCTGGCAAAGTCTACAAAAGGAGATGGGTACTAAGCTCACCATGAGTACAACCTTTCACCCTCAGATGGATGGTCAGTTTGAGAGAGTTATCCAAATTTTGGAAGATATGTTGAGGCCTTGCGTTCTAGACTTCAAGAGGAACTAGAGTAAGTATTTACACTTGGTAGAGTTTGCATATAACAACAGTTACCAAACAAGTATAAAAATGGCTCCATTGGAAGCTCTTTATGGAAGACCCTTTAGATCACCTACCTGTTGGGCTGAACTTGAAGATCAAGTATTAACTAAGCCAGATATGGTGGAAGAAACGAGCAACCAAGTCAAGTTAATACAAAGGAGACTGACTACTGTGCAGAGCCGTCAAAAGAGCTACGTAGACAAAAAAGAGAAGACCATTAGAGTTCCAAGTTTGGGACAAAGTATTTCTGAGGATCCATCCTCAGAAGAGTATCAAAAGGTTCGGATTCAAAGGGAAGTTATCTCCAAGGTATGTTGGACCCTTTGAAATACTTAGAAGAATTGGGGAATGTGCTTATGAGTTGGATTTACCAAACCGGATGACTTTAGCACATAATGTATTCCATGTATCCATGTTGAGGAAATACAAACCTAACCCATCTCACATCATTCATTAGGAGGAAGTGAATATTTAAGATGATGCTACCTACGAGGAAACAACAGTCAGAATCCTTGACATAAGGTATAGAATCTAAGAACAAAAGATATCCCATTAGTGAAGGTGTTGTGGAAACACCACGGGGTCAAAGAAGCCAGATGGGAACTCGAAAGCGAGATGAAGACCAAGTACCCGCATCTATTCATAAGGAATACCTAAATATGTACAAATTTCGAGGACGAAATTTTTTCTAAGGAGGGTAGGTTGTAACATCTTGAAAAATTCATATGAAAATTAAATTTTTACTTAAAAAATTATACAGAATTGATGAATAAGAATTTTGGCAAGTCCTAGTTACCCAAATGAGGGATAAAAATCAATTTAAGGGATTTTTAGAAGAAAAAAATATGATTATAATGCATAAAATGGGATATCATAGCCAAAAATACAAGGATATGTACAATTTTTTATGAAAACAGGATTAGAAAGTCAATCAGGGTCGAGATTTGGTAAAAATCCGAAAAAAAAAAAGAAATTCAGCTGAAAAAAAAAACTTGAAATGCATCCTACGGTCCGAAAACAATCTGCCAAAATCTAACGAATGGGATTAAAGCCAAAACGAACGCCCAAGGGCACTGGATCATCAAGATCGAACGACCAAAGATTCACGTACGTAATTCGAGGATGATCGTGCGGCCAGAAGAGATTTCGTTGATCACGAACCAGATCTGAACATTGAAATCGATGATCATCCAACAACCAGGATTCGTGCTCACGATAAGATGATCATCTGGTGCTGCGCTCAAGGTGCATCCAACGACGAAGATCAAAGATGCGTGATTAGATTGCAAACATTGATGCGCTCGAGGATCATCGGATAGTTCAGATCAAAGTCATTTTGATTAGATCGCGATCATTGATGCGCTCGAGGAAATCTAACGGCTGAGATCGAGAATCCGAATTCTGTTGATTAATCCGAGATCAATCCAAAGGTTTCGATCAAAATCTGAATGCGTGTCTCGAGAAAAATTTGAGGAACAAAAATAAAGCCAAAATTTAAAATACAAAAATTACGTTAAAATTAACGAAAAATACAAAAAAAATCCAAAAATTTTCTATAAAATAGTTTCTAAATTTTGAAAAATATTTCTAAAATTCGAAAAAATTCTGAAAAATATTTATAATTTTTGCTCCAAAAATTAGAAACTACGAAATTAGGGAGAATTAGGGTGTTTTATTCAAAGAAGGACACAATACTTTATAATTTTCTCCCTTGGAAAACTTATATAAACCCCCCTAGGCTCATAATTTCATTCATTCCAAAAAATAAGAGTTGAATGCTCCTCTTGTTTTCTCAAAGCTTTCTTCTTGGCACCTTATTCCCATCTCTCCCTTCTTGTGTGTGTGAGGAGCTCTCAAATTGGGGAATTAAATTGGGCGATCTTCATTGGCATTAGTACGTGAGGGGAATTGCTGCTGAAATTCAGGAAGAAAGCGTCACAAGGTGAAAGTGATTTCTAAAACATCCTTCTGTTCTTATTTAAAATTATGGTATGCTCATTGTTGTGTGTTTTTCACTGAATTCAAAGATTTTCAACTTCAGTTCTAGAATTTTAAATGTTTATTTCAGTAATTCAGTTTTGATTCATGTTTGAGCAATCATGTAATCCATGCCATGTTAGTATCATGCTTAGGCTTTTAAATTAAAGTATGATGCATGTTTTATGAGTGATTCATGAACTGACTATGTATATTCTAAATTTTAGTTTGATTTCATATTCTGAAATTTATTTTATGAGATCATGATATGAGAATTAATCAAAGACGATTGAGATAATAACCACGCACCATCATAGTGGTCATGGCGACACTATGGATGTTCTTTTCATATGAGTTAGGTCATATGGCTTTCAGACCTAAGTACTGGAGGGTCGTGTACCACTGGTGGGTCACCATTTGTAACGGGT
The DNA here is from genome assembly GCA_030144865.1 of Tinospora cordifolia. NCBI lineage: Eukaryota > Viridiplantae > Streptophyta > Magnoliopsida > Ranunculales > Menispermaceae > Tinospora > Tinospora cordifolia. The sequence continues at coordinate 12,672 of JAJIYU010001504.1, read as the reverse complement.
TGATGCCGACATGTGCCACTAACGAATTGATGCCGAGTGGGCCTTATTTACTTAGTTAAGAACATCAAGGGATTAAAGGCCCTTTTGATCTGAGATTCGACCTAAACAAATTGTTGTTTGAAACGCCTAATGATTGCAAGTGTTTGAATTATGATTGTGTTATGAGTTTAAATATGAAAGATGGTTGTTCGAAAAGGATCCACTGGGCTATGTGCTCACTCTTCCTTTCTTATTTTTCAAAAACATGAACCCATGGAGTTGTTGAATATAGATAGTTTCTTAGAAAGTTTTCCAATATTATATTTTTAGAATTTTTAGGGCATGTTGCCCAAAGTTTTTATGTTTTTCTACTGAAAAGTATTTTGAAGTCTTCCGCTGTAACAACTAGTTATTTTTTTAAAGAGTTTAGTACTCTCAATTTCTATTATGAAAAAAATAGTTTGAATTTCTTTATCTCTTTTAATTTGCCTTGATTTTATTGAAAGTTTTGTATTCTTGAATTTTATATAAAGGCATGAGATATTGAAAAGAAGAAAATAAGTGTGAATCGCTTGTAATGTAGCACCGGCCCGACCCGTCGTTTTGTTAAGTCCACTGCTAAGAGAACGGTGGCAATGTACACTACTTAAAAGACACAGGGGTTGGAGTGTTACAGGAACCAAAAGAAAGAAAATCAGAATCAGCCTAAGAGGCAGCAGACCTAGGGCAGAGTTGACAAGCAACAGACTCAGAGAGAAGAGCTTGCTACAGTTGTGGATAGAGGGGGCATCATGCCAATGACAGTCAAAACCACAGATCAAGATAGATCCAAGGGCAGAATAATGGCCCTGGCAGAAGCCAAGGTGGACGTGGACAACAACAACCACAGCCGAGGCAACCATAGCAACAGTAGCAATAGTAGCAGGGCAGATAGAATCAAACCCGAATATTTGCTATTGAGGGTGGATAGGTGGATCCGACTCTAGCTGTCGAAGGTACATTCCTACTATTTAATGTTTTTGTTAAGATCCTGTTTGATTCAGGTCCTACTAAGTCATTTGTGTCAGAAGAACTAGTTAAGATATTACAACTAGTAACGTCTACACCACTAGAATCATTGTGTGTATCCACTTCCATAAGAACTATAGTGATTGCCCAGAAAACTTGTAGATGTGAGTTGAGATTTGGAGATAAACTGATAACTGTCGACCTTAGAGTGTTATCTTTCCATGGTTATGATGTAATATGGGGCATGGACTGGTTAACCTAGTACCAGGCTCAGATTGATTGCCTGAGACAGAAAGTCACATTGACTCTACCATCTGGTGTACTAATGAAGGTCAAGGGGAGTATGCAAAGATTACCCCAAAGCCCTATGACTTCTATAGTGCATTGCATAAGGCAAAGTAAGGGCTTCACACAAGTTTTGGATGATGATATAGGGGAGTTAAAAGATATTTGGGAGATACCTGTACTGCGGGAGTAGCCAGATATGTTTTCAGATGATTTACTCGGACTACCACCACACAAACAGGTCGAGTACAAGATTGAACTACATCTAGGCACAAATCTTGTAGCCATTCCTCACTACAAAATGGCACCAGTGGAGTTGATCGAACTCAAAACACAGTTGAATGAACTTCGTGAAAAGGGATTCAATAAACTTAGTGAATCACCGTGCGGAGCTCTTGTGTTATTTGCGAAGAAGAAAAATGGTTCAATGAGGTTATGCGTTGACTATAGGAAGATCAACCAAGTGACCATAAAGAACAAGTATCCTTTGCCCAAGATAGATGACCTATTTGATCAATTGAGGGGAACCACCCATTTCTCCAAAACTGATCTAAGGTTAGCTTATCACCAGTTGAGGACCAGGGAGGCAAACATCCATAAGACAGCCTTCAGAACTTGATATGGGCATTTCGAGTTCATAGCGATGTCATTTGCTTTGATCAATGCACTAGCTACATTCATGGACTGGATGAACAGAGTCTTCCGACAATATCTGGATTAGTTCGTAGTAGTATTCATAGATGATATCCTAATCTATTCTAAATTAGAAGCTGAACACGTAGAACACTTGAAGATTGTACTAGGTACACTGAGAAGAAATGAGTTGTATGCTAAGTTCAGCAAATGTGAGTTCTAGATGAAAATGGTCAAGTTTCTTGGTCATGTAGTTTCAGCCAAAGAGATATCAGTAGATCCGAATAAAATAGAGTCAGTAGCTAATTGGAAGCATCCAAAAATAGTGATAGAAAGTAGAAGTTTCTTCAGTTTAACAGGATACTATTAAAGATTTATCTAAGACTTCTCCAAGTTAGCTATGACTAAGCTGGCCAAGAAAGGAGAGAAGTTCATTTGGGATGAGAAGTGCGACGAATCTTTCCAAGAATTGACAAAGAGGTTCACTTTAGCTCCTATTTCAGTTACCCCTACTCATGGTGTTGGATACGTTCTGTATACTAATGCCTCATAGAACAGATTGGGTGATGTATTGATGCAAGATGACGCCTCTCGACAACTAAAAATCCATGAACAGAGCTATCTTACACATGATATGAAACTTGCTGCTATTGTGTTTGCCTTAAAGATTTGGAGGCACTATCTCTATGGAGAGAGATTCGACCTGTTTTCATATCATAAGAACCTGAAGTATATCTATACCTAGAAAGAGCTGAACCTCAGACAACGGAGATGGATGGAGTTTCTGAAAGACTATGATTTCCAACTATACTACCATCTAGGGAAGGCAAATGTTGTGCCGATGGTCTCAACAAAAAATTCAAATTAAGGGGAATGAGGAGAAAGGGCAAATGTATCAGCTCATTAGTGACTGCAATTTGAGTGTAACTTTATATGGCAAGCAAGCATACATATGTGCAATGGTCTACCAACCAGATCTCTTACAGCAGATTAGAGATGAACAGAAACACGACAAGTAGATTGTAGACCTGATGTATGGACTCAAGTAAAGCAAACACACTGATTTCTGAGTTGATGCCAAAGGTACATTGAGACTTGGAAACAAATTCCATGTACCAGTGAGTGGGCATGGTAAAAAGACTATACTGGATGAAGCTTATCAAACTAAGTACACAATGCATCTAGGAGGTAATAGGATGTATTAGAACCTCAAGAAAACCTATTAGTGGAGAGGTATGAAAAGGGACATAGTCAAACATGTCTCTAAATGTTTAACTTGCCAGTAGGTAAAGGTTGAACACAAGAAACCCTCAGGAATGTTGCAACCACTTCCAATCCTAGAATGGAAGTGGGATAATATCACAATGGATTTCATAAGCAGCCTACGTAGGAACCACAAGGGTGAAGACACATAATGGGTGCTTGTTGATCATCTCACCAAGGTAGCTCATTTCCTACCCCTCCTACCCACAGATGTAGTGGGAAAACTGGGAGAACTGTATGTCAAGGAGATAGTGAGGCTACATGGTGTACCCAAGACCATCGTGTCAGATAGAGATTTTAGGTTCACATCTCAGTTCTAGCAGAGCCTGTAGAAAGAGTTGGGCAGTAAACTCACTATGAGCACTACTTTCATCTTTAGATGGATGGATAGTCTGAGAGGGTCATACAGATACTAGAGGATATGTTGCGATCATGTGTCCTTGACTCCAAGCGAAATTGGAGCAAATACTTGAATTTAACAAAATTTGCTTACAAATATAGTTACCAAGTGAGTATTGGGATGGCTCCATATGAAGCTTTCTATAGCAGACCCTATAGATCTCCATCTTCCTGGGCAAACTTTGAGCATCTCGTACTTACAGGGCCAGAGCTAGTACAAGAGATGAATGAACAGGTGAAATAGATCCAAAAGAGTTTGACAACGACTCATGGTAGACAAAAGAGCTATGTGGATAAGAGGAGAAGGCCTCTAGAGTTCCAAGAGGGTGATAGAGTATTCTTGAGGATTAGCCCACGGAAGGGGATTAAACATTTTGGGATCAAAGGGAAACTATCACCAAGGTTCATTGATCCGTTTGAGATACTTAGACAGGTTGGTAAATGTGCCTACAAGTTGGACCTACCAAATAGAATGTCTTCGATCCACAATGTATTCCATGTATCGATGTTACGAAAGTATGAGTCGACCCCTCTCACATCATACATTGGGAGGAAGTCAACATCTAGAACGATGCTACTTACAAAGAACTAGCGATCAGAATATTAGATTGTAAGGTACAGAGTCTCAAAATTAAGGACATCCCTCTAGTCACGGTTCTGTGGAGACACCATGATCTAGAAGAGGCAACCTAGGAATTAGAGCAAAATGCAAAAGAAGTACCCGGTCTTCTTCACCAGGAGCAGCTAAATGGATGGCATCGTACAGGTAAGTGATCACTCTTTAATTTCGAGGATGAAATTCTTTTAAGAGGGATAGTATATACCCTTTAAAAAGAGTAGAATTGCAAAAAACAAAGACGTGCGCCACTACCACGATCCCCAAATTAGGACCACAGTAGAGTGTCACGATTTTGTTAAAAAAAAATCTGCATGAAGACCACGGTACTGAGTCAGGGTACTGTGATCCTACGATTAAAAATTCATAAATTTTGGCAAAGATGTGGTATTGCAATCCTACGGTTAGGAATAGTTCCAATATTACGGTACTAGGACAAAGACCGCGGTATTGTGATTGAAAATCAGAAATTGAAGTTCTGGGGCACTGGGTTATTGATATAATGTGTTTGCAGGAACCCTAATCGCACAAGTTCCTTCGCAGTCACGTTTTTCTAAGAACCCTACCTGCCTCCTGCAACTTTCTCCCCTCTCTCCCACCCATCCTAGATTGCGTTCTACCGGTGTTCAACCTTCCTCGTCAGTCTCACAAATGTTGTTAGGAGAAGAACTGCACCAGGAACACACCTTCAGATATCGAACAAATTTTGAAATCACGTTGTAAGTAATCTGGAACCGTTTCTTTTACATAAACATCTTATATCTGTTCTAATCCATTTTCACACCCCTGTTGCTAGATATGAACGTCAACAGAAGGAGAACTACACAAAGAAAACATGGAAGTTTAAATCTAGAACCTTAGATCTGTGCCAGAATTGTTATAGGGTAAGAAATAACTCTTGAAACAATTCTACAAAATCAGTTTTACATTCTATTACAATTAGAGTCATCTTAAATGACTCCTGACATGCCATTTCGTTCTCTGTATAGAGCAAAACCCTAAAATTGTCGCTTGAGAGGTTTTGGCGAGACGAATGGAAGGAACAGTGAACGGAAGTAAGGTATAACATTCCTTTGTCTTGAATACGTGTTATAGATCTATAGTAAGATATAGTGAGAATCCCACGCATGGGAGATACAGTGAGAATCCCGTGCCTGGGAGAAACGAGGAATGCATCGTATGAATATTGCAGTACTGAATGCAATAGTACACCGCACACACAAAAAATAATCTCGCTATAATGCTGGGAGTATCGCGATAATGTGATGACCATTTTCTTCTTCAAGCCTACTGTGCACGAAATGTCAACCATCACAGTACCGTTCATATACCATGGTACTAAGAGACCACTAGACATCATGCAGTGATTATTTCACATTTTTCTCCACATGACACACCTATTTGACTTAAAAACCATTAGATTAAGAGTTTGAAGGTAGAAATATAATAAGTACTGAAAAATAGTTTATAATTCTTAAAGGTTAAGGACTCAAGGAGCGTTGAGTACTAAAGAAAAGATTAGAACCAACTTAGCATAGAAATAGTGGGAAATGACAGCTGTAATAACCCATGTTTTAGAAACAAAGACAAACAAATGAACAAAAAAAACTAAGGGTTAGGACCGTGGTCCCAAAAATTGGGACCGCGATCTTGCATCAAAGAGGGGGGTGTTGTCGTTGGACTGCGGTCTTGTGTGGAGACCGTGGTCTTATGTGTCAATTTTCATGAGAAAACAATCTTGCGAGAAAAATTCATGAAAATCCTAGCAAGGATGTGGGATCGTGGTCTTGCAATTAGGAGCAATGTTAAGACCATGATCCTCAGACCAAAGACCGCGGTCCTGTGATTGAAAAACAACCTTAAATGGAAGTTAGGGCACCAAGTTGTCTATATATTATAGTGTGTGCAAAAAAATCCTAATCTTCATTGTTCACCTTGCAGTCATGCACACTCTTCTCAGATCATAGCCCTAATGCCGATAGTCGATATTATGGTCCTCACACATGTCTCCTAAGTCCAGTCCACACCCTTCAACCTTCTCTTGGCTGATTCCTGTTAGTTGCGTAGCAAACTAACATTATAATAGGTAAAAGGTTGCATTTTAGAAGAAATAAAGTAGAATAGAAGTTAAAATTGCATAAATTAGTTATAATTGCATGTAATCAGAGATTTGCATTGTTTAATGGCTTTTAAACCTTGTTTTGATGAGTTTTGTTATTCTTTTATGAGAAATGATGTCTGGGAAAGAATTTAAGTGTTTTGTAGGACTTAGATTGAAGCAGTGAGCAGAAGGAGGCGATTCAGGAAGGAAAATCATGAGAAGAACACCAGAAGACCGCGGTCCATCAACTGAAGACCACAGTAGCAAAAGACGAACCAGAGCAGTACACAATGTACTGGAGACCGCGGTCCATAATCTGGTGACCGTGGTCACCAGAACATGATCTGCACACAACGTTCTAGAGACCGCGGTCCATAATACACTGACCGCAGTAACCAGAACAGGTTTTGCACAGAGACAGGCAGACCGCGGTCCACAGATTGAGCAGATTTTTCTGGGTTTTTGCACAGAAGCACTAACCGCGGTCATGGACCGCAATCTCTCACTTAAATTGCACGAATATCGTGATTTTTAGGGTTAATTGAGTGCAGGTATAAAAGGAAAAGTGTGATTAACAGAAGGGATATACCAAATTAGGAAAGAAACGAAGGTGGCTAAAGAAATTGAGTCTTGTGAAGAAGTTAAAGGAGTTTTTCATTATCAATTAGAGTATGGATTATTTCTTTTCTTTACTTTATGTGATGAATCTTTCTTTCATATCTAGCTAATTCATTTTACTGTTTGGGTAATAGACACCAATGTATGCACTGTGATTTTCATCATTTTCAATGATTTATTTGCACTTTACTTTATTTGTTCATGCTTACTGGCCATAGGCGTAAAGAATCCAAGATCATGGAATCATCTCGGGAGAGACGTTTGGTGAGAGGTTATAGCAGTAAAGTTCTAGATCAGGTCATTGATTGGAAGGTTGTGACTGGATCTATGAGATATAGCGTAGGAATCGTTATTTGAACCCATTGGATTGTTGATTGAACACCTCGGAAGACGATATCGAGAAACATATCAGTGAATGATTAGAACACCTAGGGATAGGGTCCTAATTACAAGTGCAGTAATCAAAGTGTTAGTATATCATAATCTTAAATTAAGTTACAGAGCATACAAAGGAGTTTACTAACCCAAACAGTCTTTCTACATATTGTCACCGAGTAATTTTATTTTCAGTTTTATTGTTTTTAAGAAATTTGAGTTCAGTATACACAATTGCTTATCAAATTGAATTGAACGTCTTGATAAAACTAAAACCAACGCTAGATTGAGATTTACCTTACACAAACAAGTACTTTTTCCCTGAGGACGATATTCGGTCTCACCGGTATTACTACTACGATCCTGTTCACTTGCAGGATCGTTAACAAGTTTTTTGCGCCGCTGCCGGGGAAAAATACGATGTTAGTGTTGTTAGAACCAGTTGAATTTTGTCTGGTCTTAGTCAAGACAGTATTTTATTTCATTATTGTTTTTTTTAACTGAATAAATTTTGTAAAGATTGCATTGAATACACTTGATCTGTGTTTGTTGAGTTTTAGGTTTGCATGAGTAAACGTCCGGTTGATTCTGACGATCCAGATTTGCTGAAAACTATTAATCAAATCAGATCAAAGGCTCAAAGGCGAACAACAACAATGGCTGATAGTGGATGCTCCGGTGTGGGAAATAACAGAGATGAACAGCACTGTGAAGCACCATTGAGGGATTTCTTCAAACTAGTCTTGAACAATAATTACTCTGGCATAGCGAGGACTCCTATCAATGCAAATAATTTTGAGTTGAAGCCATCTTTAATCACCATGGTGCAGCAGCAACAATTTGGAGGTTCAGCACTTGAAGATCCTATGGCTCATCTCAATTCATTTATGAAGATATGCGACACTGTTAAGATGAATGGAGTAACAAAAGATCAGCTGAGATTGAGGTTGTTTCCATTCTCTCTAAGAGACAAAGCTCGAAGTTGGTTGCAAACTTTGCTTCCGGGTAGTATCACTACTTGGGAAGAAATGGGCCAGAAATTTCTGCAAAAGTATTTCACACCTGCAAAAGTACATCAATTGCGGGGTGAGATCAGTTCATTCAAGGAATCAGAATTTGAATCATTGTATGAAGCTTGGGAGAGATTTAAAGATTTATTGAGGCGATGTCCACAGCATGGCTACCTTCCTTTCCATATTCAGATGTTTTATAGTGGACTTACACCACCAACAAGAGCTCTAGTAGATTCTGCAGCTGGAGGTTCTTTAATGGGGAAGTCTACTATGGATGCCACGCAATTGATTAAAGACATGGCAGCAAATGCTTATGGTCATGGCACAGAAAGAGGGACAATCAAAAGAGTTGGTATTCATGAAGTTGATGACATCAGTGCATTGCATGCTCAAATAGCGGCAATGACTCATAGACTGAATTTGGTAGAAGAGAAGAACAATGGTGGACAGTTTCAGAGCCAACATATTCAGCAAGTGCAGTCCATTACGGATGCGGGGAAGGCATCATATTCTTGAGAGGCTTCCATTGAACAGATGCATGCTATGAATAAGTTTAATGGTTACCAAGGACAAGCTGGGGGGTACAATGTTCCCAAATACTATCATCCTGGAGTGCAAAACCATGAGAATTTTTCGTATGCAAACAACAGGAATACTCAAGTACCACCAGGATTTGTGCCACAACAACTTTTGCAAGACAACAAGCCATCTTTAGAGGACAAGCTTGATGAAATGATAGACATGCAGTCAAAATTCTTTAAAGAGTTGACAAGCCGGATAGATAAGAATGATACTAGAGTTTCTGGAATTGAAATTCAAATTGGGAATTTAAATGCCACAGTCAAGAATTTGGAAACTCAAGTAGGGCAGTTGGCACAAATAGTATCAAACAAGCAGCAAAATTCATTTCCCAGTGACACTCAAGTGAAGCCTAAAGAGAGTTGCAATGCAATATTCATAAAAAGTGAGTGTGAAGTGGAGACAAATTACATCATCTCTAAGTGTCCCATGATGAGGAATAAGTCTATCACTTCTGAAGGACCAGCCCTTATCGTGTCTACTGATTTGGCACCTATTACTGATGAGAAAAAGGAGCTTAGACAACTTGACATTAAGATTCAAGGCAGCAACCATAGTGCACCACCTTCATTACCCTGTTCATACAGTTTTTCTAAGAAGCAGTCAGGTTATGAGACAGTACGGTTGACAAAGGAGTTCAGTGCAATTATTCAAAGACAATTGCTTGAAAAGTTAAAAGATCCGGGATGTTTCACCATTCCTTGTAGCATAGGCACTCAGTTCTTTGATAAAGCTCTTTGTGATTTGGGAGCTGGTATAAATCTCATGCCATTCTCAGTTTATTGCCAGTTGGGGCTACCGGAGTTCAAGCCATCCAATGTTATCCTTCAGCTTGCAGACAGTTCTGTAACTTATCCACGAGGCATAATTGAGGATGTTTTAGTAAAGGTGGATAAGTTTATCTTCCCAGGAGATTTTGTAGTTCTTGACATGGAAGAAAACAGGGACACACCATTGATTCTTGGGCGACCATTCTTAGCTACTAGCCGGGCCCTTATAAATGTTGCCATGGGAGAACTCACATTGCGAATGAATGACAAACAAGTTGTTTTCAACATCTACAGTTCATCAGAACCCCTAACCAGAGGGTCGGAAGACAAGAAAGACACTGCTAAGAAAGTTGGTAATCAGAGAAAGATTGTAAAGCCCAGGCTCGAACACATTCAGGTTGAAGAGGATAACAATACTAAAGGATGTGTAGATCAAATACACAGGGAACTTAACTATGATACGAAAGAGCTACTCGACGTTGTTCATATTCAGAATAGCTTCAAGAAACAGCTACAGGATCACAACCTTAAGTATGGTCAAAAGCAAATGGTGGAGACGGTTCACTTTAACAATTGAAGCAGCGTATCCTCGTCGAGCTAACGATGTTAAAAATAGCGCTGAGTGGGAGGCAACCCACTTTAGGAATTAGTTTATTTACATTTTTAGTTAGTTTGCTAATTTTTCATAGAGAAATTGTGTATTTGCACTTACAATTGCTTAAAAGAGTCCGCAAACACTGTAGACCACAGTTCATAAACTGGTTACCTCGGTCATTGGTTCAATAAACAACACAATGTTCTGATGACCGCGGTCATCAATATGTGGACCGCGGTCACCAGCTCGATGGGTTTTCCCATTTCAATGACCTAGCTCATGGACCGCGGTCCATAAAGCATGACCGCGGTCCATGCGTTGTATATAGCTTAGATTGCGGTCATTTGGCTCACTTATGCATTGGAAAATCTGGAATTTGTGTGACTTCTGAAATTTTTCTTCAAGGTTTAAGGTTTTTCATCCTTCTACAATCAAAATGTAAGTGTTTTACTTCGATTTCTTACTAGTTCTTGCATTTGTTTAAGTGTTTATGTGGTTTTAGATGATTTAGATAGTTCAAGATGATTTAGAAATGGTTTTGATGGTTCGAAATGGTTTAGGATTGCCTTCATAGTGATTATAGATCAAAGATTGATCTATTTCTCTTCTTGATTCTAAGATTGTCATCTATTTGATTCATTTGCGCACTAATGGATGTTCACACCCATTTTCATGTGTTAGTGATGTTTTTATATGTGTTGTATCATGAAATGTGGTGTATCTTCATCAAATTCTGAATTTTACTCATCATATAAACCAGTATAAGTTCAATGTTGCATGATAAGTTTGTCATAACGGCAATGAGACCATATATTAAATCTATGTGTTGGGAATTTTGAATAGTTAAGATGTTGTTATATACATGAATCTTGTTGTTTTCCTTGGTGTTAATTTCTATGATTGTAGGGCTCCAAGAATGAAACTACCAGCATCAAAAGGTAAACAACAAGCACCTCCTCCGCCTCCGGCAGACAGGAATCGATTTAGGACCACAAATGCTAAGCAGCGGCTAACTATAATAAAATCGAACAGACACTTGATTCCAGAGAGTGGAATAATGTTGATGATGGAGGAAAGCAACTTGGGAATAGATGTTGTAATAGAAGCCCGCAACTGGCAGAGGCTGATTAGAGCACCAAGTAACACTGTGGTGCCAATAGTTCAAGAGTTCTATGCCAATGCTCTAGACAGAGAGGGTACTTCTGTTTGGGTGAGGGGGAAATGGGTGTCGTTCAATGCAGATGCAATTAATGAGGTATATGGACTGCCAAACGACACACCGGATGAATACTACAACCTGCTGCCGAGGTTTGATGCAGATGAAATACTATGTGTTGAGGGGGCTTCTTGGAACTGCTACAATAACAGGCCTGTGAACTTAATGAAGACTACATTCACCACACAAGCTAAAGTTTGGCTATATCTTGTTTGTGCTAATCTTCTTCCTTCTTTAGCCATTAACCGGGTTACTGTTGAAAGGGCTGTGTTAGTCTATTGTATTATGAAGGGGCTCCCAATCAATATTTGTAATACCTCGAATAATTTAAAAAAATAATAATAATATAATAATAATAATAAAGGTAAATATTTTTATTTTATTTATGTGATGAGAGCTTTGGGTAAAAATAATAATAATAATAATAACAAATAAATAAATAAAATAAAATAAAAGATTAAGTAATTGAGTATTAATATTATTACTAATAATACTATAATAAAGTGATAAATAAATTGAGTTAAAAAATAATAATAATAAATAAATAAACAAAAATATATATATACATATATATATAGATAAGAATTGTCGGTGGAAACGCGTGACATGGGCGGTGAATCTAGAACTTGAAAGGAGGTTTGGGCATTCATGGTTGGACGAACAGCAAGAAGAACCCAGAAATTTCGGGATTTTAGTCTTGTGGTTGGCGGATGGAATGAAGAAGAATAATGAAGAACAAGATTTGAGATCTAGATTTGATGTTGTTGAAGAATAAACTGAAAACAGGGGAAGGGAAGAAAAGCTGAAATTTTGTTGAGGTTGGCCGTGAAGAGCAATTTGGGTTTTGTGAGATTTGAGTGCCGATCAAGATGAAAAGATGTGGAATGAAATCTGGTTTTTTTTTGGCTACTGGTTGCTGACCGTGATGGATGTTGATATTGGACATAAAAATGAGCTGCTGGAAGATATTAAATTTCTGAACATGAATGGGGAAATTTCTGGATAGAGCAGAATCTCAGGTTGAAGTTGAAGAACCGAAAAAAAAAAAAAAATTTGGAAAACAGGATCGGTTTTCTGAGTTGGTGTCTGGGTGATCGAAGAAGAGGAAATTGAAGAAGAAGAAAGTAGGGTTGTGCGTTGGTGATTTGAAGCTTTGGTTTTGGCTTTGGAGGTGATGATCAAAATGAAGAATGAAGCTTTTCAGATCTGGAAACTTCTGGTA
>JAJIYU010001503.1:0-36353 GCA_030144865.1 Tinospora cordifolia | reverse complement strand
ATCGCCTAATGTACAAAAGTTTTTGACATGCTTGGTTTGTTTGAATTGAAATAATGATTTAAATGTTAGAAAGATCCACTGGGCTATGTGCTCACCCTTCCTTTTATTTTTTCAGGGAATTAAATTACATGAAGATCATGGATATTAGTTAGGTTCTTTTTATTTATAAAGTTTCTAATTTTTATGTAAGGGCATGTTGCCCAAGTTTTAAGACTTCCACTGTAATATTTTTTTAAATTATGTACTCAATTTTATTTAATTAATTGAGTTTATGAATTTCAGTTATTTCTTATACTATTGTCTTATTAAATTCTTAATTTTAAGTTATATACGGTTAAATACGATTAAGGCATGAAATAACTGAAATAGAAAGTCAAGTGTGCGTCTCTTGTAATGTAACACCGGCTCGGCCCGCCGTTTGGTTTAGTCCACTGTCAAGAAAAATGGTGGATGTGTCCAATGCTTAATGATACGGGGGTTGGGGTGTTACAGAGAACAAGAGGAAATCTCAACTCTTGTTCTTAGAATGAGTAGAATGATAGCCTTGAGGGGGGTTATATGGATTTTTCATGAGCATATGGGGATGTCTTGGGCAGCTAGGGCAGCTCACCACGTTTGGGCATGTTTCCAAACACATAAGGGGTGACTTTGAGTGAATTAAGCAAGAGATCATTTAGGGCTTTCAATCCCAAGTGTGAACACAAATGTAACCCCTTCTTAGTTTCCTATTTGTGTGTGGACAAAAATCACTTTAAGACTCCTTCCTAAATATTTAGGACCTCCCATATCAGCCCTAATCTCATAAACATAGCAACTTTCCTATCTATTTAAGAGTGTTCATCAAGTAAGATTAATATGGACACTTTGCATATCTCATTTTGGCGCCATCCTTGTTTCATTTTCATGAGGCTTCTAATTTGGGTTTTGAGCAAGGGTGACGACTAGAGTTAGCTGTAATAACCCAAAATTTTTGTCAAATAACTAAAGATAAATAAGTTTAAGGAAATTAAATGAAATAAATCAAGTGAAAATAATTTTGAAGATTTTAAGACATCTTTGGGTGCAAATTATGGGTCAAAAAATGAGAAATAATATAAAATATTTAGATGTAAAATAAAATAGGTTAATAAGACCTTAATTTGATAATTAAATGAAAATTTTAATTTAGTAGAATTAATTATGAAATTTAAAGAGTTGCTTAAGAAATAAAGTATATATACACATATAGGTTAATATGTGTATGAATGAGGTGTGTGTTAGCATAATGAATGTTAATACTACATATTATAGGAATATGTATATAGAAAAATTTACATAATTAAATAAAAATATAGTATACGTGTATTTATTTAAAATAAATAAAATATTATATAAATATTAATTTATAATTACATAAATGATTATCTGAAAATGAAATAAGAAATAAATAAAAAAATATGAAAATAAAAATGTAGATTATATAATTATTGGCATTAAAGATGTTAAAGAAATAGAAAAATATCTAATAAATACAAAAATAAAGAATTAAAAAGGAAAAAATTAGCAAAATAGAAGGATATGTGCAATAAACCATATCTACACAAATTAGGAAGTGGAATTGAGTTTATAATTGGCAAAACTCGGATAATAGAAGCTTTAGAAGTTGATTTTGATAATAGAAACTGCATCCAACCGCTAAGATCTAGTAATCTTCACGAACTGCAATCCAACGACCCAGATCATGATCGCATCGAAGCCCTGGAACACCGAATCACCAAAGATTGGACGGTCTGCAATCAACACGTTCAATCCAACAGTCCAGATTGAGGCACTCAACGATGATCGCGAACGAGTACTACAATTGAAGAAATCGGACGGTGCAAACGCAATTTGTTGATCGCGAACGGTGAGGCGCTCAAGAATGATCCAAACGGCCGATATCTCACCCGCCCGATCCAATGGCCGATGATGCACGCGCCAAAATGAGTTTGCAATCCAGTGCTGCGATCGATGCATATCCGATGGCCCAGAGAAACGCACTCCGATCCATCGTGAATCCGACACCGTGCTCGAGGAAAAATCCAATCACCCAGATCCAACCCGCCCAATCCAAGATACGCGTGCGTGATCCGAGGAAGATCTAACGGTCCAAATCAAATGCTTCGAAATTAATAACCGAAAAATTAGAAAAAATTCAATTAAATACTTTAAAAATACTAAAAATTAGTTTCTAAATTCCCAAAAAAATTTTGAAACATTACTTGCTAATCTCCTATGCTTGGGAGGCACGAAATTTTGAAGAATTGGGAAGTTTCCCACAAGATGACACCTCAAACTTGCCATTCTCTACCCTTTTGAACTCTATATAAACACCCCCCATGCTCACAAGTCATCTCATCCCAAGAAACAAGAATTGATTCGTCATCTTGCTCTCTAAGCCCTCTTCTTGGCCCCTCTTCTTGGCTCCTCTTGTCACCATTCCTTTCCCTCTTGAGTGTGAGAAGTTCTTGGTTGGGAGATTCTTCTTCTTGAGTGTTCTTGAGTGTTCTTAAGAGTTCCTGAGTGTTTGGAAGCCTTGAAGTAATGGAACTCTGCCAGATTTCAGAGGCGTATAGAAGAGACATTTTTAAGGTGGAAGTGACTTCCAACTTCTACTTCTTTATTTTAATTTGAATAAGTTTTGCATGTGTGATGATGTTTTGAAGATGATTGATTGAATGTATGTTTTAATATGCATGCTTTATTTATTTGATGTGCCATGAATATACATGTCATGCATGTTTAGAAATTAAGAATATTGATGCATGTTATACATGAATTGTTCCATGGATAAATATTTAATGATTCATGTTTTGTATATGTTGCATCGATGGTTTAATCCAATATTGTGTGTTTTATCACTAAGAAAAGATTAAAAAATGATTCAATCCACGTACAGGCGCGATGATGGACTGCATAGTGTCATCGTGTGTGTTCCACCCCCCGACCCAACTTGCCGGTTTACCATTGACGATTTTGAATTGGGTTTCCAAGAGTGATCCTACTTCACAGATATTGGGGTTTGAGTTTCTGTTTGTCATTCTCCCTCCCTATGATGTGGAACACAGAGATTAAACTCTTTCGGTCTGAATGTCAACTATAAACAAGAAATTTGTTTGAATCGCCTACTGAACAAAAGTGTTTGATATGCTTGGTTTGTTTGAATTGAAATAATGATTTAAATGTTTAGAAAGATCTACTGGGCTACGTGCTCACCCCTTCCTTCAATTTTTCAGGTAATTGATTTACATGAAGACCACGAAAATTAGTTAGGTTCTTTATTTAAAAAGTTTTTAATTTCTATGTAAGAGCATGTTGCCCAAGTTTTGAATCTTCCGCTGTAATATTTTTCTTCAAGATCAAATTATGTACTCAATTTTATTTAATTAATTGAGTTTCTGAATTTCAGTTATTTCTTGTATTATTGCCTTATTAATTCTTAAATTTAAGTTATGTTCTATAAAATACAATCAAGGCATGAAATAATTGAAATAGAAAGAAAGTCAAGTGTGTGTCACTTGTAAAGTAATATCGGCCCGGCCCACCATTTGGTTTAGCCCACCGTCAAGAAAATGGTGGTCGTGTCCAATGCTTAAAGATACGAGGGGTTGGGTTGTTACAAAGGTGGTATCAGAGCTCAATTAGTAGATGTACTGGGCAAGAATTAGAAAGTCAAACATTAGTTGCTTGACAAGAATTAGAAACCCAAATTAGGGCTTCACATCGAATTAAAATTTTAGTGCCCTACCTTCTATTTTTGAAACTGTTTTAGAAAGTATTTTCAAAAAGGAAGTATATGTTTTTGAAATGTTTTGTTTGGATATGAAGACTACAAGTCGAGCTGATAGTGGGTAAGCCTTGTCCCGAGTAAAGCTAAACATTGAAAGGGAGGTGGGTTATCCTGCCCTAAAAAGCACAGTTGCTAAGCAGACTTCGGTCTCGCCGCCCGATCTGGAGGTTGTCCCACCAACTTATATGAGTAATCGGAGTTGAAGAACACTCTTATTTTCTATTAAACAAAACTAGAAGGTGGAAAATTAGGGAAAGAAAGTGAATAGAAGTCGAAAAGATGGCCAATATGGTATCTTGACTAGACAGAGGTTGTGAGTCAACCAGATTGAACCCTAGATCCAAAGAAAGACCCTAGGTAGGAATGTTGTGTAGCCATGGGTCGCATAGTGGATCAAAAGCATAAATCTCTAGGGCATAGGCAAGAGAGGAAAACTTGTGTGAAAACAAAAAATTGTTTGATCAAGACACGAGACCAAGAAGCTTCTGTACCTTTCAGTTTCTATGTAGTAAGGGATGCACAAGAATTCGGGGGAATGGAGGAAGCCTGGACTTGGAGAATGATAGACCATGTGTGGTGAATGATCAGTAACTCTGGCAGAAATAGGTTTCTCTATGCTCGTTGGTATGGGACAGTGGAGTATAGTGGGCTCGGGAACCTTAGTTATCGAGATATTTGCGAAATTGTTTGGGTGTGGCTCAGTTCTGAGTGAAAGCCTAAGTGGAAGGGGTAGAGTGGTATTCTGCAGGTGAAAGAAAAATACCAAAAACTCACTAGAATGTTACAACCACTCTCAATCCCTAAATGGAAGTGAGATAAAATTGCCATAAACTTCATCAATGGGTTACCTCAGAACCAAAAAGGAGAAGTTATTGTATGGGTGATTGTGGATCGTTTCATTAAGGTGGCTTATTTCTTGCCCATTAGATCCACAAAGCAAGTCAGTGAGTTGGGAGAACTCTATGTAAAGGAGATGGTACAACTTCATGGTGTGCCTAAGACCATAGTGTCAGACAAAGATTCTCGATTCACATCACAATTCTGTCAGCCTTTACAGAAGGATTGGGCACGAAACTCACCATGAACACTGTTTTCCATACACAAACTAATTGTTAGGCTGAGAGAGTCATTTAGACACTAAGAGACATGTTGAGGTCTTGCATCCATGACATCAATGGAAATTGGAGCAAGTACCTATGTGTAACACCCCAACTCCCTAGAAACAAGGTTTAAGTTCAACCATAAGGCAAGTTCAGTCCTATGTTACATTTACAAATATAGAACTTGCATCTTGATTCCTTTATTCTACCTCTTGTTGAACCTTTCATAAGTGTCTCACCCAATTTGATCAATTTTAAATTCAATAAGGTTTTACAAGTAGAAAAATGAATATTTATAACCCTTTATTTATTAAAAAAAAATAAAGAAGTACATTATTGAATTCATAATCAAGACTATATAACTCCAAATTTTAAAATAAAATTTCATAAGAAGTCAAAAAAATCTAAAGTGGGCAACCTGCAAAAAAAGAAACTTTTCCAAAGTAGAAACTTTCTAAATATAGCCATTATCAGATTTCCATTGCCATCATATTCAACTTCCTGAAAATGTTAAAAAGAGAGGGGTGAACATGTAGCCCAATGGATCATCCATCAAACAGCTAACTTGGTTCAAGTTGATGTTATGATTGAAAGGGGTTCTACTCCCTTGATGTTTTTAATTTAGATACACCTCTTTAGGATGGAAAGGCATTTCTTTGTTACATTTCATTGGATGTGACATACCAAGTATCCCCTAGTTGCACTTTGCAACCACACACTCCAAGCGTGCGTTAAGAACACCCATAGCACCCATACGGGTCAGTATGACTATACGTGGTTCTTATCTTCACTTTCTTATGTTTAAAATCACATAACCATGATACTAAACCAAAATATTAAATCACAAAATTTAAAATTTAAGAAAGCTTGAAAACACACATAACATGCTTGAAAATGTAAAAACAAACCTAAGCATGGTATGATCTCAAGAATGATTAAAAACATGCAACATTCTAAACTGAAATTTGAATATGATCAATCATTCTAAAACTGAATAAATCATGTTGTAAACTAAACATAAACATGCATAAACATGCTAGGAACTTGAAATAACAAGATAGAAGTTCTAAAAATCCCTACACCTCACTTTGAGTTTCTTGTTGAATTCAGCAAAGGTTCCCTTATCTAACACTTCTCAGAACTTCAAGAACTTTCAACTACCAACAAAAGCACTCAAAATAGCTCACTAGACGACCAAAATTAAAGCTTCTCACTTGTAAACACAAGAGAAGTGAGAAAAGATGCCAAGAAGAGGGCTTAGAACAAGCAAAGAGGGATGTGCCAACTCTTTGTTTTGGGATGAGAAGAATGAGAGCATGAGGGGGTTGATATAGATCTTCAAGAGCACTAGGGGGGCACGTTTTTGGTAGTCTTGGGCAGCTCACAAAGTTGGGCAAGTTTCCAAACACAAAGGGGATGGTTTGCATAAAGAGAGCAAGTGTGCTCATGGTTGGAAAGTGGGACCACTATAGCTTTCCAATTCAAAAGATATGAGTACAATTTTGTTTCCTAACTATGTGTAAAGACAAAAGAAGTTTAAATCATATTCTAATTCAAATGGGATGCCTCATATGTACTCATGGCAACTTTCCTTTTTTGTTTTCTTACTTGCTCATCACACAAACACATGAGGAATACTTTCTCATTCTCTTATTTCTTGGACATCAAGTATGGGTGTACACTATCAAATTTGATGGAACACCATATAATAGTCAAAGATGCTCATTTTGGTTCCAGGAAACTATCTAAATAGGGTTGCTCACATGTGTTCACACACACATGTACATGGTTCGGCAAATTTTGGCTTAAGTGGGTGTAGGTGTACACAACCAAGTAGGGGTGTATATGGAATCATGTGTCATGGTTTCTAGACCATATAATACTTTATGGGTTCATAAAAGTCAAACAAAAATTAATATCTCCTCATTTACAAGGATTTATGACTTATACCTACTGTTTTAGAATCACATGAAAAAAAATTAAGAATTTCAATATATGGTTTGGCCAAATTGATTTTCATTTACTTTCCTTATTTACAACCCACTGAAGCTACTATGAAATGAAAATCCAAATCTTGGCCAATTGTCCTGATTTTGTATATGTTGTTTATTTTGTTAGTTCATGTCATCCTGTTTTGTTTCGGGTTATTTTGATTCCTCAAAGTACCCTAAATGTTGATTCTTTCTAATTTGGACACCCTGAAAAGCGTTTGGCAAATGAAAACCCTAATCTTGACCAATTATTCTGATTTTTTGATATGTTGTCCAATTAGTTGGTTCATGTCACCTTACTTTATTTCAAGTTGTTTTGGGTCCATAAGGGTCACCAAATGAGACTTCTGAAAACTTATTAAATTTAGCCCTGAAACGAGCTCAATTTTATTTTGCACCCAATTTCGTTGAATTGATCTTGAATTTTATTTAATTAAATACAGAGTTTTCAAGGTATTACAACCTGCCCTCCTTAGAAAAATTTCGTTATCAAAATTTGTACATAACTATAGATTTCTAGTGAATAGGTGTGGATACTTAGTCTCCATTTCGCTTACGAGTTCCCAGGTAGCTTTCTCCACCCCGTGATGCTTTCACAACACTTTCTCCAAGCCTTCATTCTCAAACTTTGTGCTTTGTGGTCGAGGATTCTAACTATTGTTCCTCATAAGTAACATCATCTTGAACGTCAGGTTCATACTTTCTCCAATTTTCTTTTATGGTCTTAGGCAGAAGACCTCAACATACCCTAAAGTGTCCAGGTGACTCTCTCGGACTTACTGACTTGATCTGTGGATCTGATTGGCAGAAACTAAGCCACTTAAGTGAGATGATCCACAATTACCCATATGATGTCTTCTTCCTAAGTCTTAGGGTATCCTTAGTATATAACGTATAGTCAATATGCTTATCCCATTCAACTTCCTCCATCAAGTTTGTGAGCTATTCATCTTTCCTTTTGTTCACCCCTGATCTGATGCAATAGGTCCAATGGTGAGACTTGCTATAGAGATAGGCTTGTCTTTCATTTAGGGTTACGCCCATCCTAAAGTCTTTAATTATTCGGTATAATCGTTTGAGGTTGAGCATTTTCCACCTCCGACTCAGTAGACTTGACCACACAGCAAGCCTTAGGGTCGTTACCTTAAGTAACTAACACTTTCTTGATTATTTAAAGTGAGGCAACAAGAGTTCTTAAGGAAATTGTTTTCATTAATTGGAAATCACAGGTACAAAACCTTATTCAAACCAAAATTTGTAATGCTAACACTTATCAACCTTTAGGTAAAAGAACTTCATGCCACTACTCATATTCAAATTTTATTCTTCTATCCTAACAGTGGACTACTAGGGTTTTACTAAGGGTCTTGATCTTCTTAGGCCTCCACAGCGAACATTCCAGCCTGGTTCTGACCACGACCCTTATTTTGCCCTTGGCATTTTGTTGTTGTTGTCTACCTAAGAACGATCATTATGACCTTCTCCCTGAGTGTTTTGTGGCTGAGAAGCCTGAGCATAATGGGCAATCCTTAGTAAGGCGACCCTTCTGTCTGCACACATAACAGAGTACTTGCCTCCTAGCTTATTCTCTAAACTCGTTTTTGGCTTGCCCCTGTTTCTATGGAACCTTACCACTCTTTCCAAGACATTCCCATATTCTTTCCTCTCAACCTTTGCTCCAGGTTGAGTTCTTGCTCTAGGATCATAGCTCATTCCAAAACATTCCTATATGTTTTTAGGCCCAAAATCATAAACACTTTGCAAATCTTGATCTTGGGACCCTAAATAAACCTATTAGCCTTCATCCTCTCCTCCTAGATCAATTCCTGAGAGAACTTAGCTAGCTTAGTAAATTTCTTCTCGTATTCAGTCAAGGTGAGATCTCTCTGATTGAGTCTTACAAAGTCTTCTTGTAGCTTTCTTAGGGTAGCTTTTAGGAAGACCTTGTCATAGAAAATTTCCTTGAATTCTTCCTAGTTCATCTTCTCAACGTTTGTGCTAGGGTCCATCCTCGTCATATGCCACCAACTTCTGGCTGGTCTCTTAAAATGATGTGTGGCCATTGCCACCCTTCTTAAACCCGTCAGTATTCCTTTTATCAAACATTCGTACTATCATGACTCTAGATTCAATTTTTAGGTTCTCGATCCATTCAGTGGCCTAAAAGTTTTTCTTCTAGGTTCTTTTCATGCATAGGTACATGATTTGGTTTCAAAGCAAATAAACAGTAAAGCATGCATATCATGCAATCATACAATCAAATAGTTCACGCTAGCACCCCAAAGTTCTAGGCTTCCACCTAAGTATTCAGGTTCAAGTGTCTCATACTACTCTACCCCTTTCACTTAGGCTTTTACCCAAAATAGAGCTACAACCAAACAATTTTGCGAATTGCTCAATAACCAAGGTTCTCGAGCCCACTATACTCCACCGTCCCATACCAAAGAGCATAGAGAAACCTGTTCTGCTAAAGTCACCAATCATTCCCCACACATGGTCTATCATTCTCTGAGTCCAAGCTTCCTCCATAACCCTAAATTTGTATGCATCCCTACTACATAGAAATTGAAAGATATAGAAGCTCCCTATCCCATGTCCTGATCAAACAATTTTCTGCTTTTACACAAGTTTCAGTTTCTACACTATGTCCTAAAGTTTTATGCTTTTGATCTACTATGTCACCCATGGCTATACCACGTTTCTACTTAGGGTCTTTCTCTAGACCTAGGGTTCAATCTGGTTGACTTACAATCTCTGTCTGGTCAAGACACCATTTTTGGCATCTTTTTCAACTTCTAGTCAGTTTCTTGCCCTAATTTTCTACCTTCTAATTTTCTTTTATAGAAAGTAAAGGTGTTCTTCAACTCAAAATATTCGCACAAGTCGGTGGGACAACCTCCAGATCAGATGGCAAGACCGAAGTCTACTTAGCAACCTTACTTTCTAGGACGGGATAAACCATCCCCTTTCAATGTTTAGCTTTACTCAGGACAAGGCTTACCCACTATCAGCTTAACTTATAGTCTTTGTATCCAAACAAATCATTTCAAAAACATATATTTCCTTTTGGAAAACACTTTCCAAAACGTTTTTCCATTTCAAAATAGAAGGTAGGGCATTCAAAATTTCAACTCAAAGCATAGAGCAAACCTAATTGAGTTAATACTTTTCAAATCTAATACCACCATTGGTATAAGATTAAACTTTCTAATTTTAGCCCAACAACACATGTTTAGGCTCAACTTTCTATTTCTAGCCTAGTGTTTCTAATAACTGAGCTCTGATACCACCATTGGTATCAGAGGAAACTCTCTATTTATGGCCCAACAACTAATGCCTAGGCTCTGATACCACCTTTGTAACACCCCAACCCCCTAGAAACAGGTTTAAGCTCAACCACAAGGCGGGTTGGGTCTTATGTTACATTTACAAGTATACAACTTGTATCATATTTCATTATCTGAAGTCTTATGGCATTTCAATGAGTACACAACCCAAATAATTTAATTTTAATTTATAAGACTATTATAATAGAGATAAAAGAAAAACATCAATCTTTATTTATTGAATAAAATAAAGGGATACAAAAAGGAAGTACATAACTCAAAAACAAAATTCAATGAAAGGCTTAATAAATCTAAAGTGGGCAACATGCCATTACATTAGAAAAGGATTCTAATCATTCATGGTCATCATATTTAATTCCCTGAAAAATATTAAAGAGAGGGGTAAGCACATAGCCTAGTGCATCATCCATCAAACAACTAGCTTATTATTTCAAATTTCTAACACATCCAAATTCACACACTTTAAAACATTAAGTGATTCATACATCAAATTGGTTCAAGTTGACGTTATGACTAAAAGGGGTTTTACTCTCTTAGTGTTCTTAATTTAGATACCCCTCTTTAGGATGGAAAGACGTTTCTTTGTTACCTTCCATTGGATGCCACATACCAAGTATCCCTTAGTTGCACTTTGCAACCACACATTCCAAGCATATGTTAAGAACACCCATAACACCCATACGAGTCATTATGACAGTACGTGGTTCTTATCATCATTTTCTGATGTTTAAAATCACATAATCATGATACTATATCAAAATATTAAATCTCAGAATTTAAACAATTAAGAAAGCATGGAAACACACATAGCATACTTGAAAACTTAAAAGCAAACCTAAGCATGGTTTTTAAGCATTGTATTATCTCATGAATGATTAAAAACATGCAACATTCTAAGCTATAATTTAAATGTGATCAATCATGCTAAAACTGAATAAATCGTATTGTAAACTAAAAAATAAACATGCATAAACATGTTACGAACTTGAAATAACAAGATAGAAGTTTCTAGAAATCCACTCCACCTCAATTCGAGTTTTTTGTTGAATCTGGCAGAGGTTCCCCTTATCTCGTATTTTCAAAACTTCAAGAACTATCAACTACCAACAAAAGCACTCAAAACAGCTCACTGGAAGACTAAAATTAAAGCTTTTCACTTGCAAACACAAGAGAAGTGAGAAGAGATGCCGAGAAGAGGGCTTAAAACAAGCAAAGAGGGAAGTATCAACTCTTTGCATTGGGATGATAAGAATGAGAGCATAATAAGGTTGATATAAATGTTCAACAACACTAGGGGGCATGTTTGGGCAGTCTTCGCCAGCTCATAGAGTTGGGCAAGTTTCCAAACACAAAGGGGATGGTTTGCACAAAGAGGGCAAGTGTGCTCATGGTTGGAAAGTGGGACTACTATGGCTTTCCAATTCAAAAAATATGAGTACAATATTGTTTTCTCACTGTGTGTAAACACAAAAGAGGTTTAAATCATATTCTAATTCAAATGGGACATCCTATATGTGCTCATGGCAACTTTCCTTTTTGGTTTCCTTGCTTGTTCCTCACACAAACACACAAGGAATAATTTCTCATTCTCGTATTTCTTGGACATTAAGCATGGGTGTACACTATGAGATTTGAGAGGAGACCATATAATAGTCAAAGATGTTCATCTTGGTCCCAGGAAACTATCTAAATAGGGGTTCTCACATGTGTGCACACATACATGTACATGGTTGGGCTGACTTTGGCTTAACTGGGTGTTGGTGTACACAATCAAGTGCGAGTATATATGGAATTATTTCTCATGGTTTCTAGACCATATAAAACATCTCTAATGTGGGTTTATTGAATCCTTTATATGGGACATGAGATCATTTTACAAGGATTCAAAAAAATGAAACATCCCATAGAGCTTTGGGTACGATGAGGATACACGTGATCATGGTATTCCACCAATATGACTTGCACATGCTTAGGGTGGTCATGACTTTATGGGTTCACAAAAATCAAAGAAAAATTAATATCTCCTTATTTATCAGGAATTATAATTTAAGTGTATCAAAAACAGGGCCAAAGTGGACTGCTCACCAACTGTGATAGCAGTTTTTCAGAAAAGTAGTGTTGGAGGCAACTTTGGACCACCAGTTGAAGTGGATAAGAGCATCGGATCAAGCTGAATTTTGGAGTGATTAAAGCTCACTTTGAGGACTACAAGAAGGTATAAATTTTGAACAATAACCCTTTGTGAATATGTTTTACCATGCTTGCCAATGTGCCTTGTCAGTTAGGATTCTAGGATTAAGAATATTTTTTGAAAAATTCCTTAGGTTTGCTATGATGGAACTTGAAACTGAGGGTGATTAAGGTTATACTTACTTGCTGTTTTAGATGATACATAATAGACTAGTGTTTAGGGATCTGAAGCCTTTCAAAATCAGTAAAATTGACCCTCGGATCAGTGCTGTAGAGAGGGGACATTAGGCACTTAAAACAACTTAGAAAACTTGGAAATTAAAAATCAGTTTCAGGACAGAGGAGCATCAGATCAGTTGATTGACCAAACGTAGGTATTTCGAGTTGAAATTTAATGTGGAGGTCACTGGACATGTCAAGATTGAGTGTGCCAAATTTCACCCCTATCTGAGTTGATTTAGTGGGTCCATTGAATACATAATTGATTGCTGGAAACATGCAATCCGAGAATTCAACTTTCCTGATAGCAAATAATGTCCAAAATCATAGCAAATTATGTCTAAAAATTGTCAAATAAAATTTTAGTAACTTGTTGAAAAGAATAGATCAAATATAAAAATTTTTATATAAATCCAACGATTGGACTGATTACAGGAAATTTGAAAAATTTACTGCTAGGAAGTGTGAACCCATAAGCTCCTGTGATTCAACTGAAAATTCTGAGATTAAATTAGATGGACAAACCTCTGTGGATTGAGCTAAAATTTGGTGGAGAGATTCCTGATTATGTCTCGTTTATACCTATTAAATTTCAGAGCAATTTGATATAGATAAGTGGGCCAAATTAGGCAAACAGTCACTGCCTGTCATACAGAATTCGAGAACACATAGTCCCTGAAATCTTGGCTAAAAACACTATCAAATGAAGTCCTAAAATCATGATTTAAAATTCTAGGAGAGTTTTAAGGAGTCTAGAATAGATTTAAAAATTTTAATACAAATCCAATGTACAGATTGCCCGCAGAAAAATCGAAAAACTTGTTGAGCAATTAGGGCCTTAAGCCAAAAATGTGACTAAGTGTTGGAACTTGGGATTTTGAACCAATTTTAACCCAATTGGCCCATTTTGACCTGATTTGGGCACAAATTGACCAACAGTGACTAGGATGACCACATTGACCAGAGTTGGTCGAGTTTGACAGATTAACCGAAATGGTTCAGGTCGATCGAAACTAAGTAGGGACAGTGAGATTAGATATTGGGAGAACTAAGATTGAGTTTGATTTATGTAGATTGGAGAGAGTACCACAGGACTGGATCGGTTGTGGACGGGACATCAGTGTGCAGGACCTGAGGTGAGTAGTTTGACTCAGGTGTCTTCTATGATTTCTATTCCTTGCATAAAACTTGTATGAAATGTCATGGTTTCAATGGTTTCACTAGATTTAAATACATCTTATTGGTTTTGAGATATTTAGATATACACGGTAGTGAAACCAAGGGCTCGAGGTCCGAGCGCGGGGTCAAGGTACATGATGATACTTAACTCGAAGTCCGAGCGCGTGGGTTAGGGCGTATGGTTAACGTGCCTAGCTTCCGACCAGCTCAAGTGACGACACTTGAGGACCGAACGTGGGGTTAGGGTGTTCGAGAAGCACGCCTAGCTTATGACCCGCTCAAGTGGCAAATATGTCTGACTTACGACCCGCTCGAGCGATGACCATAGGTTAAGTTCGCTGAGTTAACCTAACCTGGATATGTTTTTAACTATCATGGATTTGAGATGTTTTATGAAACTATTGCACTATTTATAACTATTTTCATACTATGCCATGCTTTCGGATGCCATACCATCTTTACTGCTCATGCATACATGCATTGTTTTCGAATAGTGGTTATGGATGACATGCTAATCTTTCAACTCATTGAGCCACGTAGTTTTTTAGGCTCACTACTCTATCACTATTTCAAGTTCTTCAGTGGCAGATAAAAGGAAAGGCGTGGTGATCGTCTGACCCCCTGACGATTCCTGTCCTCTTTCTTTCGGTCTTTTGGTTTAGAGGTTGGTCACTCCTTGTTTATGTATAAGGGGTCTTGTATGTATTTTGGATAAAACTAATATGTAATGAAATGTTTCCGCTTTGTGTATTACTTACTTTTGCTCTTAAGTATCCCAGTTATTCTGATATCGTCTGTTGTATGAGTTTTGGAAAGGGCTTAATAGTGGTTGGGCGAACTCGACTTGGTGAGAGGGTTCGTCAGGCCACTACGCCAGTCGGGCCGCCCTTAGCTTAGAGAAGGGGTCCCGACATCTATTATGTAATAAATTGTTAATAAATGTTATAGTATAACATCTTTATACCTTAGGTATACCATAAATAGTTAATAAATACTATTGTATAATATCTTTATACACAAACTATTCAATAAGAATACATCATATTTTTGGTATAACGTATGTATAATACTAAAAAAAGAAGAGAAAGCATGCTTGATCAAACAATATCGTAGTTCAAAAAAAGTTGAACAGACCACACAACCATTCACTATCACATTCAGACAAATACGAAGACAAGATTCAGAAGAGTGTAATGTACCTGGTTCTCAACATTTATGATCATCCTGTTGGGAGAGGATGAACACTCGTTCTTCATGGTAACAGAGGAAATCGCAAACACAATGGAGAAGAAGACAGAGAGATTAGGCACAAAAATGGAAACAAACTGAATCGTAAGTAAATGAAGTGATTTACGCACATATATATATATATATGTACGATATTTCTGAATGAATAGTGTTGGTATAACAAACGAATCATATATGTATAATATTTGAATAACGGGAAAATATGCATGAATAGTGCTACAATGTGACAATAATATCTAACTAATTCGAATATAAAAATTGTTTGGTTGTTTGGGAATGACATGTGAATAATGCGAAGATAAACGAATAATGCACGCATACATACATATATATAAAATATATGTATTTTATTTTTGACTAAATAATGCGGGTATACAAACGAATAATTCATGTATAATGCGGGTGAATACTAGCATAATGTGAGAATAATTTCTAAATAATTTGGGTATAGCAATTTTTCGGTTGCTTGATGTGAAAATTCGTGAATGACATGTGAATAATGCGGGGATAAATGAATAATGCGCGTATATATATGTATGTATGTATGTATGTATATGTACATATGTACTTTATTTATGACTGAATAATGTGGGTATAACAAACGAATAATTCATATATAATGCGGATGAATAGCAATATATTATGAGAATAATTTCATAATAATGCCGGGATAAATGAATATACACTTTATATATATATATATACTTTATTTATGACTGAATAATGCTAGTGAATAGCGGTATAATGTGAGAATAATTTTATAATAATGCGGGGATAAACGAATAATGTGCATATATATATATATATATATATATATATATATATGTGTGTGTGTGTGTGTGTGTGTGTGTGTGTGTGTGTGTGTACTTTATTTATGACTGAATAATGCAAGTGAATAGCGGTATAATGTGAGAACAATTTCATAATAATGCAGAGATAAACGAATAATGTGTGCATATATATATATATATATATATATCTGTGTGTGTGTGTGTGTACTTTATTTATGACTGAACAATGCGGGTATAACAAACGAATAATTCATATATAATGCAGGTAAATAGTTGTATAATGTGAGAATAATTTTATAATAATGTGGGTATAAAAATTGTTCGGTTGCTTGGTGCAAAAATTTAGGAATGACATGTGAATAATGCGTATATATATATATATATATATATATATATATATATATATAAGAAGTACAAATAAAAATGCATGTGTTATAAAATACATTATATACGCGCAATAAGAACTTATATATGTTAGATTATGTAACACCCACGAATTTTGTATGAATTTCAAATAAAATATTTCATTTGAGAAATTTATAATATTTTTTAGATATAAATTGCAAGTGTATACTCTAAAGTATAAAATAAATTAAATTAATTGAAAAACTTTGGTATCCAAGAATAAATAATAAAAACATATATATAAATTTATACACGGGTATGCATAAATGTGAGATGCAAATATTACATAAGTATAAATATATAACATATTCATTATGGTTGTATAATATGTGTGTGTTTTTACATAATGTATAGTCATAATATATTACACGTATTATATGAGTATGTATGCAGATATATATAATAGAATGTAAATTTATTAGTGTATATATATGTGTGTGTGTGTGTGTGTGTGTGTGTGTGTGTGTGTGTGTGTGTGTGTCACGTAATACTAAAACGACATCAAAAGCAATAGAGAATGATAGCACAACAATAAAGAAACGTGGACCCACTAGGATAGGTTTAGTTTTTTGGGACATGCTCCTAGAATGGAAGTTGAGTTCAATGAAAGGGGGCAACCAGTCTAGGCTAATTCTAAGAAGCTCCCATCTTACATCGGTATAATTGTGCGAGAGCACGTGCCTATAGTAATTAAAGATTGGCCTCATGTGGCCCTAGAAATGAAGGAACAACTTTGACGGTTAATTAAAGTATGTGTATAATTGAATTATTTATTCATAAGAGATTCTAATAATTTATTTGTAGAAATTCTTTAATTTATCCTTTTGTTATGCATATCAGATAAAATTTGTAGTTGACAAGTCTAATAAAGCTATGATATTGCAAAAGATAGGACACAACTAGAGGCAATACAAGTCCAAAGTTTCTACAACAATTAGAAAAACAATAAAACAAAGATAGAAACTTTGTAAACAAATATCTTAAACTTAGCAATGTGATGTCTCCTACAGACTAGAATACTTTTGTTGAAGAAAGACTATCCAAGGAGTTTCAAGTTTGTTATGTGTTTCTTATATACTTTAAATTTGAATCATCACTTTTTTTCATTATTAATAATAGATTCATTTTATTAGGCAAAAAGAAAAAAGTTTAGTGAAATGAGGACTAGTCAAAAGCTATTGCACACAATGAGTATGAAGGGTTATGCTCGTTTGGAGCATGAATTGGTAATGGTCTTGGCACGTACTTCATTTTTTTCTCTTTGTATTTTTTACATAAGCATATATGTTGTAAATGTTACTATTTTTTATTTTAGAAGGAGGCCAATGAAAATTCAGATTCAATTGCAAGAATAGATGTATGGACTAAGGGTCATTTGAGAAAAAATAGTGAGCCTTTAAATGAAGCAATTCAAGAAACAATTGTAAGTAAATCATTAAAGCAAATGATATCTAGTTATATATATTGAAATTATATAACAATAGAAAGTTATCAAGTTAATTTACTTGTTTTTATGTGAATGCAAGAAAAGATTAATGAAATTAGTCAATCTACAACCAATTCGGTTGTGAAAGACAACTTAAAAGAGGATGTCATTACTAAAGTATTGGGACCTGAGCGTCATGGGCGAGTTCAAGGACTTGGATTTGAGGCAACACCTTCAAATCTTGATGCTCGAATTCAAAAAGTAAAGGTCTTAAAAAATATAATTCAAGATCAAGTAGAAAGGATAAATACTCTTCAAGAAAAATCAAAGAAGATGGATACACTCAAGGAAAGAGTTGAAGCATTAACTGTCATGCTCTTAATGCAATCTCAACAGGTAATAACTAGGCTTAAAATTTTCATTGGTTTATTATTTTACAGTTTAATTATTACTTAAATTTATATAGTGAAATATATTTTATGATTCAACAGCTTCAAAGCCAAAATGGAATAGACATGAATATGATATATTTAAAAGCTTAAACACCACAAGTAAACTATATTTTGAATCCAAATTTGATTATAAACTTTTATTTTTATAATGTTGATATTATCTTTAATTTGTTTATGTATATGTAGTTACAATAGGGTAGCAAGCCCACCCATGAAAAAAATGCCTTCTGAAAATGCTAGATGTAAATTATTGAACTCGCATCCCAAAAATTAAAGAGATGAAGAAGTTATCGCAGTGGGAAAGATTTCTTCTACACATCCTAAAGCTAAAGTTGATTGCCTCCCACTAGGCTTTGATTGTTGGAGAGTTTGGGTTGTAAAGGTAGTGAATGAAGATGATGATTTATATATACCTACATCAAAAATTCAATACTTGAGTGATGTTATTGGAAGAACAATTGCTTTGCCAATGAAGTACATAAAACTATTATAATAGGTATACTTTTATAAATTAATTATTGTGTAGAAGTTAAATATTTTGATACATTTTTTCTATGTTAAATGGCAGGTTTTATAGAGTTTTTTGTCACACCAAGGTTTTTTCTAACTTTTGACTTCTTCAAAAGGTTGTTTCTCATTATTTTTGTCACACCTTCTTCTTGGATAGTTACTTCTTGGACAGTCACCTCCACAACCACATAGCTTTGTTCTTCCCATCGGGTGTCGCTGCTTCTTCTTTGGTTCTTTCGGTCGCTACTGCTACTATTCTTCTTCTTTTCCGCATAGCTCTGTTCTTCCCATCAGCTGTCACTGCTGCTACTGTTCTTCTTCTTTTCCCCACAGCTATTGTTCTTCTTTCTTAGTATAAGGTATCTACTCTTCATTCACATTTTCAACTTTCATCTCTTTCATGTTCATGACTTATAATGTTTGTTGATTACTATTATAGCTTTTGGTTTAAAATAAACAATGTAAAATTTCTTCTTTAAGATCAAGATAGGAGGAATTTTGTACATTGTTATAGGTTATTTAAGTAATTTTGTGATTCTTTGAATTACCATATGTTATTGTTGGTTATATGGGTTTTGTGCGTCATTATAGGTTATCTATGTGTTGCAAAATAATTGCTAAATTAAATATGAATTCTTTAACATACTAATTTGAGTTTATTGAGAAATAAAAATGAACATAATGTTTTCTTTAGAAAAAGAGAAAAAGAATTTTGTTTGTGGTAAACTGAATAATTGAAGCTTTTCTTCGTATGTTTTTTAAGAAAAATTAATATGTAGGTCTAGGTGTTCAATCCCCTAGTGGGGCTAAGTGTTCTATGGATCATGTAAACTATACACAGTATGCTTTTTAGTTTGGTTCTTATATGACTTTGTTAGATATTGAGTTGTTTTTACTATTACAATTAGCCTATTAGTTAGTTGACTCAATGATTAGTTTATAGTTCAGTTAGTTGTTGCATTATATATATATATATATATATATATATATATATATATATATATATATACATACATATATCTATAACAAGAAGAGATCAAGAAGAAGAAATTTTCATTTTTCTCTTTTCCTCATTTCTTGCTCTGTTTCTCTGTTTCTTCATTTTCTATTTCAGTTCTTCCTACTACTGTTTTTTGTTATTCTCAGCAGTAAGACAAATCATTCAATGAGTTTTTTTTTCATTTGAGTATTGTGTTTTTAAGATTATTAGTCTTTTAGTTTGATTTGAAAGCTTTCTTAGTTTGTACTAAAAATTAATTGGTACCATTTGAACATCCTATGTTATATAAATATTTATTAAGGTGAAGGAGATAATGTTGACATGTCCCCTCTTCACTATAATGTTGTTCCAATATGAAGACCACCCATCATTTTGTATTAC
The DNA here is from genome assembly GCA_030144865.1 of Tinospora cordifolia. Classification (NCBI taxonomy): domain Eukaryota; kingdom Viridiplantae; phylum Streptophyta; class Magnoliopsida; order Ranunculales; family Menispermaceae; genus Tinospora; species Tinospora cordifolia. The sequence goes on along the minus strand of JAJIYU010001503.1, from coordinate 16,306 downwards.
CCTCTAAATTACATTACTCAAATCAATGGCACAATGACCATTGTCTTATTTACTAATTTGACTCTAATATATCTAGTCACACACACCAATATAAGAAAAAGGATAATAGAGCTTCTTGTCCACGGGAGGGAAAGTAGAGTGTCATACTTAAGCTAATACGCTAACCTTAAGGGATGTTGCCTGACAAGGCAATAAAAGATATTGTAACATCCCAACCCTCGCATCTTTAAGCATTGGACATGACCACTGTTCTCTTGACAATGGACTAAACCAAAGGGCAGGGGCCGGTATTACATTTACAAGTACACAACTTGCATCACTTTCTATTTCAATTATTTCATACCTTAACTTTATTTAACAGTACATAATTTAAATTTAAGAAATTGATAAGGCAATAATATAAGAAATAATTGAAATTTATAAACTCAATTAATTAAATAAAATTGAGTACATAATTTGATCTTGAAGAAAAATATTACAGCAGAAGATTCAAAACTTGGGCAACATGCCCTTACATAGAAATTAAAAACTTTTTAAATAAAAGAACATAACTAATATTTATGGTCTTCATGTAAATCAATTACCTGAAAAATAAAAGAAAGGGTGAGCACATAGCCCAGTAGATCTTTCTAAACATTTAAGTCATTTCAATTCAAACAAACCAAGCATATCAAAAACTTTTGTACATTAGGCGATTCAAACAAATTTCTTGTTTATGGTTGAGATTCAGACCGAAAGAGTTTAATTTTTGTGTTCCAAAATTCAAACCCAATATCTATAAAGTGGGATCACTCTTGGAAACCCAGTTCAAAAACATCAAAGGTAAGCCGACAAGCCAGATCAAGGGTGGAACACACACGATGACACTATGCAGTCCATCATCGCACCGGTACATGGATTGAATCATTATTTAATCTTTTTTTTAGTGATAAAACACACAATATCGGATTAAACCATCGATGCAACATGTGCATAACATGAATCCTTAAATATTTATCCATGGCACAATTCCTGCATATCATGCATTATTATTCTTGATTTCTAAACATGCATAACATGTATACTCATGGCACATCAAATAAATAAAGCATGCATATTTAAAACATATATTCAATTATTCAACTTCAAAACATCATCACACATGCAAGACTTATTCAAATTAAAATAAAGAAGTAAAAGTTAGAAATTACTTCCACCTTAAATACGTCTCTTCTGCACACCTCTGAAATTCGGCAAAGTTCCGTTACTTCAAAGCTTCCAAACACTCAAAAACTCTCAAGAACAGTTTAAAATTACTCAAGAACTGAGGGGATTGCCAAGAAGAAGGCTAGAGAGAGTCAAGAGAGACTAGTATGCTCTTGATTTGGGATGAACACAATGTGAGCATTAGGGGTCCTTTATATAGAGTTCAAAATAGTGTAGAATGATAAGTTTTTGGTGTTCTCCTTGTAGGAAACTTGCCAATTATTCAAAATTTCGTGCCCCCCAAGCATAGGAAAATAGCAAGTGCATTGGAATAATTTTTTTGAAATTTAGAAACATTTTCTCAAATATTTTTGGTTTTTTTTGGATTTTTATTCGAATTTTTAAGTTATTAATCTCAGTTTAATCGGAGCATTCAAACTGGACCATTGATGATCCTCGATCGCAGCATTAGATCGCGATCAAGATTTACGAATTCGTTGTGGATCGTCGAATTTCCTCGATCGTAGCACAGATCAGGGCGCCTCAGATCTTGTCCGTCAGATGGGCCTCGATTGTAGCACAGCCATTCGCGATCAACGAAATTAGCATGGTCCGTTGATCAACCTCGAGTGCAGTATTAAATCACGATCGAGATTAACGAATTCACTGTGGATCATTGATCAACCTCGAGCGCAGCACTGGATCGCGATTAACACAACGGCTTTGATCTTCACCGTTGGATGGACCTCGAGTGCAGCATCAGATCTTGAACACTAATCCAGGCCGCACGATTAACCTCAAGTGCAGTGTTGTTTCACGATCAATGAAGTGAATTCGAATCGTTAGATCAGGTAGATCGAATCTGGGCCACTAGATTACGCTGATCCAATTCTCCTGAGCGCTGTTTTGGGCTTTGATTTCATTCGTTGGATCAGACAGATTGAGTTTGGACCGTTGGATGCAGTTTCTAATTACCAAATTTGATTTTTGAGGTTGCTATTATTCTAAAATTGCCAATTACACACTTCCTAATTTATGTAAACATGATTTTTGCACATGTATTTCCATTTTATCAATTTTCTAATATTCCCTCCTTCTTATTTCTTTAATATTGTATTTATTAGATATATTTATATTTAATATTTTTAATGCCAATAATTAAATAATCTACATTTTTCATTTCCATATATTTTTATTTATTTCATATTTTATTTTTAGATAATCATTTATGTAATTATAAATTGATACTTATATGATGTTTTGTTTATTTTAAATAAATACATGCATACTACATTTTTATTTAATTATGTCAATTTTTCTATATACATATTCCTATAATATGTAGTATTAACATTTATTATGCTTACATACACATTATTCATACACACACTAACATATATATGTGTGTGTGTGTGTGTGTGTGTGTGTATACTTTATTTCTTTTTTTTATTTCTTAAGCAACTCTTTAAATTTCATAATTAATTCTACTAAATTGAAATTTTCATTTAATTATCAAATTAAGGTCTTATTTGCCTATTTTATATTATATCTCCAATATATATTATTTTTCATTTGTCAACCCACAATTTGTACTCAATGATGTCTAAAAATCTTCAAATTTATTCCACTTAACTTATCTTATTTATCTTTAATTATTTGACAAAATTTTGGGTTATTACAGATATACCTATATATACCTATAGGGAACCCCTTATTGAATGTATGAGATTTTTAAGCCTATTTTGTATTATAATGAGTTACGTATAACTTCGTATATGAAAGAGGAAGTCTATTTTAGGGGTCCACGAAAGGGATTCACCCCAAACTCCTTAGGGTTAGTCTTGGTTCGAGAAGGAAATGTTATCACGACCCGAATGGGTAGGTCAACCTTGGTCTTGTTTTTGTTTTCTAGTGAGCTATCCCCTCTTACCAAGGAACTCTCTCTCTCTCTCTCAGGTTGCTTTTTCTAAATGAGTTGGTAGCATGATGGAGATAAATATTAATTTTGTTTTTGATTTTTAAAGTTGCTTTCTATGGTTATTTAGAAAGGGATAAAGTGGTTTATAGCAAGAAATTATTGTTTACTACACTTTCTTTTTAGACCTAACTAGTCCTTTGAAGGACAAATAGCCACACAAACCACAATTTATTTCAAACTTTAGAAAATACCTTGTGAATTTGCAAGTAAAGGTCTTGTACAACAATATTTGGGTTCTACAGCCTTAGTTTTTGGCCATTTGAGAATGATAACCATTTAAAACTATTTAAAACTAAAAAACTAATGAAAACTAAGGAATGCATGTATAGAGTAAAATTGTGTAAGTTGAATTGTTGAAGGTACAAAAACACCTTGAAGAGAACCAAAAGTGATAGTGCTACATAACTATTGGTAGAAAAGGTTTTTATCTATGCTCTTTGACAATGTATATAACTTCTCATATACTATTTTTATAGATTTGTTTTTTTCCCTCATTGAAGATATGAGCATCACGTATGGTCATTCTTTCTCTTTAATTCTCATGTTCTTTCATACATGCTCTTTTTTGCTTTATATATGCTATTTTTTCATATCACTTTCAGTCTTTTTGCTCTTTATTAATTAATATTGCATGCTTTACGGATCAACTTAGAGCATAAGACACTAAAGAGTGACTTGCATCTATCACCCTCTAGTAGAAGATTTGAAAACACATATTTCTTAATTTTAATTAATTATTCTTGTATTTAACTTTAACAACTTCTTGTAATCTTATAGACCTATCAATTAGTGGTTTCCTTTTAGCTCTTATTCTTATTTTTTAAGAAAAATTAATCTAATTAAGTTCATTTTTTATTTGATGTAGGAATAAAGATTAGAACAATAGAGAACTTGAGTTTATATGCTTGGATTGTGTATCAAGATGAGACATGATGATCATCTAAGAAGAATTTTTGCTTATAGAACTTTTTATTTTTGTTTATTACGATTAATAACGATAAGTAGTGTAAATAATAATTACACTTTTTGATGGATTGTATGTTTGGAACTATGAAATTTATTATTCTTAAGTGATACTGAATGAGGCATTTGAAATAATAGGACAAATGTTTAATATATATTTTAGTAAATGTTTATTTTATATTATGAATTTACAGATATACGTAAATATATGCAATATATATTGTAATAAAATATTTTTAGGATTTTAAAAAATAATTGACAACGTTCGATTTTCATTATAAGATACATGATATAACAATGTGCAGATGATTGTTGTTGAAATACTGGAGCTTTCACAACGGGCTCATGCATCTTGTTGTAATGGACATACAACAATACCCATTTGACTATTGTTGAAAGGTTGGAGTTTTCACGAATGGTTTAAATTGTTAACAAGGTATGATAGTTGTTGTAAGGCTCTTTCAACAACAATCAAGAGACCCTTGTTAAGAGGTTAGGGGTTTCCACAATGTTCGCCTATTGTTATAACATGTCTACAACAACAAGTACGATGACCATTGTCGAATATGTGTTAAAAGATTAAAGCATTTAATAACACGCAAACGATGTTGTAACTCAGTTTTTAGACCAATACACAACGCATTACAAGAACAGGCTCGTGACTGTTGTTAAAAATAGTCAACCATTTAACAACACTCTGATCGACAACATCACCATGAATGTTATCATATGGGTATAACAACGAACATTGTATGTTGTTGTAAGTACCATTTCTTGTAGTCAAATAAAATAATTTCAACATGTTTAACACATAAACATTCAAAGCATGAAAACAAGCACATAGTATCCATTATACTTGAAAATAAACCTAAACATTCATTGTAATACCCTAAAAATCCTATACTTAATGAAATGAGAATTTCAATATCAATTGGATGAAATATGGATGAGAAATAAAATAGGGTCCATTTTAAGGGCAAATATAGCAGGTCCAAAATCTTCATTTAGTGACCGTTTAGGACCTCAAAATGACCTGAAATTTCATAAGATAACATGAATTGATCAACTAAACAACATATCCAAAAATCAGCTCAATTGGACAAAAACTGAGGTTTCATTTGCCTAACACCCTTTAGGGGAGTCTAAATTAGGGAAGTAAATGAAATGAAAATCAACCTAATAAAATAATGGTTTAAAAATGTGTATTAGTCTATTATGAACACAAAAATATAGATCAAAGCCCTTAATTCTAAGTAAATAATGAGATATGAATTTTTATTAAATTCATATGGAACCATGAATGCATAACCAACCACAAATGATCATTTGCACCCATAATCTATAACTGACCCTTAAATGTATGTGGGTGTGTATGCACACATGTGACGCAAAGAAGCCTCTAAAAATATAATGTGTGTGCCACAACTAAACCCTAGCCATCACAACCCAATAAAGAAGGAAACACAAGAAATAAGAAAGATTCTTAAGCTTATTATTGATGCCCAAATTAGAAGGTTACCCTATGCTGCCATGACACCACAAAGGAAATGTTTCCATAGAATATATGTGTGATGCCCAAGCAAATGTATTAATTAGGAAACATTTCATGAACAAAAAAATCTGATCTAGATGGATGTCCTAAATGGTTTAGAAGTTGTTTAAATCTGATTTGTGATCACACACATAAAGGAAACAAAGAAAGATCCAAGGATTTTGTGCAAACATGACTAGGAAACCCTAATAAGCACATTTGCCCTATTCTATACAAACTGTCCCCTTTAGCAATGGAAAGTTGCTCAATTGTGAGCTGCCCTAGTTGCCCAAGACATCCCCCCTAGCATCTTGAAAATCTATATAAACCCCCTTGTGCTCACTTCTCTTTCATCCCAAAGCAAAGACTTGACACTTCCCTTTTAGCTTGTTCTGGCCCTCTTCTTGGCAACCCCTTTTCCCTTTCTTGTGTACTTCAATGATTTTCAGAGAGAAGTTAGGATTTTAGATTTCTTTACATTCTTAAAGTTACTGGTTGTTCATGAAGTGCATAGAAGAAGGAAAACCTCTGTCGAATTTTCTACAAACAAGCAACTAAGGTGGATGAGTTTTCCTACACTACCTTACTAGTTTGAGTTTCTAGCATTTTCATACATCTTTTATTTTCAGTTTAGTATGTTTATTTTTAGTTTCCTACATGTTTGATCGTGATTTAGATTTTGATTATCATGTATGCATGTTTTTAAGCATTCATGACTCCATGCCATGCCTAGTTTTCATGCTTAGGTTTAATTTGAATCGTCAAGCATGTTTTGTATTGTTTTGTATTATTTTCATGCTTCTTGAATGTTTTATTCTTAATTTTACTATTCTGATTTTGGATTTTTGAATATGTGATAATTAAGTTTAAGATTTCAAGTTTATGAACCACGTACTATCATAGTAATCTAAGTGATGCTATGGGTGTTCTTTACATATATTAAGTGTATATGGGGCTCATCACTATGTGTGGATGGGTACAACCCAAAATACTTGGAATGTGGACATGAGATCTTTATTCCAATGGAATATGACAAGATGAATTGTCTTTCCATCCAAGAATAAAGTATTTTGATAAGAACATCAAAGGATTAGAATTCCTTTCAGTCTTAATGTCAACAATAACCAAAGATGTTGTTTGAATCGCCTAATTATTTACAAGTGTTTGAATTTGGATGTGCTTTTGATTTGAATTAGTAACTTAGTTGTTTATGGAATGATCCATTGGGTTATGTGCTCACCCCTTCCCCTCTTATTTTTCAGGAAATTGAATCATGAAGACTACTGAGCATTTCATACGATTTTAAATTTGGAAAGTTTATATGTAAGGGCATGTTGCCCAAGTTTTGATTACTTAAACTAAGACTTTCGTTGAATTTAATTTTTAATTTGAGATATGTACTCTTTTGTTATTTGAAAATTCAAGTATGTGCTTCTTTATTATAAACATTAAAGATTTTCTTTTATCTCCCGTGTAATAGTTTTATTTAATTAAAGCTAAACTATTTGGGTTGTGTGCTCATTATGAATTAATAAGACTTAAGATAATTGAAATAGAATGTGTTGCAAATTGTGTACTTATAAAAGTAACATGGCCCAGTCTACCTTGTGATTAGCAATCAATCAAAGTCTTAGGGGTTGGGGTGTTACATGCATATTCTAAGCATGGCATAGTTCCATGATCAACTAACATTACATACATACAAACCTAAAATTTGAATCATGTTCTTCAAACCAAAATATGCATACTAAACTGAAATCAAGCATACATGAACATGGTATTAAATTAAACAAGTAAAATAGAGATTTGAAAAGTTACTTCCACCTTATTTTGAAGATTATTGGAAAGTGGAGTTTCTGTAATACCCTAAATTCTTTGTACTCAATTAAATGAAATTTATCATTTGCTTAGTGAAATTTGGGTGCAAAATGAAACTGAGTTCATTTTAGGGCTAAATTTGGCATGTTCCAAAACTCTCATTTAGTGCCCCTTAGGGACCCAAAACAACTTGAAATGAAGTAAGATGACATGAATCAATTAAGGGAAAAACAATCTTCAAGGGGTCCATATTAGAAAGAATTGTTATTTAGGGTACTTCGATGGATCTAAATGACCCAAAACAAAATGTAATGGCATGAACTAACAAAATGAATGAAATGTCCAAAAATCAAAACAATTGGCCAAGATTTGAATTTTCATTTGCCTAGTGACCTCAATGGGCCTTAAATAAGGAAAGTTTTTGGAAAAAAAATCACCTAGGGCCAAACCATACCTTAAAATGTGTATTTGGTTCATGTGATTCCAAAACTATAGGATATAAATAATAATTCCATGTAAATAAGAATATATTAATTTTTATTTGATTTTTGTGAACCCATGATGTCATGGCCACCCCCACTTGATTGTGTACACCCACACCCACTTAAGTCAAAATGGCCCAACCACGTACATGTGTGTGTGTGCACACATGTGAGAACCCCTATTTAGATAGTTTCTTGGGACCAAGATGAGCATCTTTGACTATTATATAGTGTCCCCTCAAATCTGATAGTGTACACCCATGCTTGATGTCCAAGAAATACGAGAATGAGAAATTATTCCTTGTGTGTTTGTATGAGGAGCAAGCAAGGAAACCAAAAAGGAAAGTTGCCATGAACACATAGGGGACGTCCCATTTAAATTAGAACACGATTTAAACCTCTTTTGTGTTCACACATAGTTAGGAAACAAGATTATACTCATATCTTTTGAATTAGAAAGCCATAGTGGTCTCACTTGCCAACCATGAACACAGTTGTTCTCTTTATGCAAACCATCCCCTTTATGTATAAAAAACTTGCCCAAATTTTTGTGTAACACCCCAACCCCCGTATCCTTTAAGCAATGTACATGGCCACTGTTCTCTTGACAGTGGACTTAACAAAACAGCGGGTCGGGCCGGTGTTCATTACAAGTGACACACACTTGTTCTTTTCTTTTCAATATCTCATGCCTTTGTATAAAATTCAAGAATACAAAATTTTCAATAAAATCAAGGTAATTTAAAGGAGATAAAGAAATTTAAACTATTTTATTCATAATAGAAATTGAAAGTACTAAACTCTTCAAGAAACTAATTGTTATAGTGGAAGACTTCAAAATACTTTTCAGTAGAAAAGCATAAAAACTTTGGGCAACATGCCCTAACAATTCTTATAATAAAATATTGTAGACACTTTCTAAGAACTATCTATATTCAACTGCTCCATGGGTTCATGTTCCTGGAAAATAAGAAAGGGGAGTGAGCACATAGTGCAGTGGATCCTTTTCAAACAACCATCTTTCATCTTCAAACTCATGACACAATCATAATTCAAACACTTGCAATCATTAAGCGTTTCAAACAACAATTTGTTTAAGTCGAGTCTCAAACCAAAACGGCTTTTAATCCCTTGATGTTCTTAACAAAGTACCTCCTTAGAGTGAAATATAGCTTTTCTTAGCCAATTTCATTGGACTTTTGGACTTCAAGGGAACTTACCCACCAACCAAGTACTTTGGTCTTAAAACCATATGAACTAATCATATGAAAAGAACATTCATAGTGTCGCCATAACCACTATGATGGTACGTGGTTATTATCTCCATCATCTTTGATTAATTCTCATATCATGATCTCATAAAATAAACTTCAGAATATGAAATCAAACTAAAATACAGAATATACCCAGTCAATTCATGATACATTCATAAAGCATGCATCATACTTTAATTTAAAAGCCTAAGCATGATACTAACATGGCATGGACGATATGATTTCTCAAACATGAATCAAAACAGAAATACTAAAATAAACATTTAAAATTCTAGAACTGAAGTTGAAAATCTTTGAATTCAGTGAAAAACACACAACAATGAGCATGCCATGAATTCAAATAATAACAGAAGGGTGTTCTAGAAATCACTTATACCTTGTGATGCTTTCTTCTTAAATTTCGACAACAATTCCCCCCACGTACTAATGCCAATGAAGATCGCCCAATTTAATTCCCCAATTTGAGAGCTTCTCACACACACAAGAAGGGAAAGATAGGAAAAGGTGCCAAGAAGAAGGTTTTGAGAAAATAAGATGAGCATTCAACTCTTATTTTTTGGAATGAATAAAATTATGAGCCTAGGGGAGTTTATATAGGTTTTTCAAGGGAGAAAATTAGAAAGTTTTATGTCCTTTTTTGAATAAAACACCCTAATTCTCCCTAATTTCGTACTTTTCTAATTTTTTGAGTAAAATGAGTATTTTTTGAAATTTTCTTGAATTTTAGAAATATTTTTTGGAATTTAGAAAATAGTTTTCAAAATTTTTGAATGTTTTTTCGTATTTTTCGTTAATTTTAGCGTAATTTTCGCAGTTTAAATTTTGGCTTTATTCTGGTTCCTCGAATTTTCCTCGAAACACGCATTCGAATTTGATCGAAGCCGTTAGATTAATCTCGGATCAATCAACAGTAGTCAAATTCTTGATCTCAGCCGTTGGATTTCCTCGAGCGCATCAACAAGCGCAATCTAATCAAAACGACTTTGATCTGAACCGTCTGATGATCCTCGAGCGCATTAACGTTCGCGATCTAATCACGCGGCTTTGAACTTCGCCGTTAGATGCACCTAGAGCGCAGCACCAGATGATCATCTTACTGTGAGCACGAATCTTGGCCATTGGATGATCATCGATTTTAGTGTTCGGATCTGGTTTGCGATCAACAAACTCTCTTCTGGCCGCACGATCATCCTCGAGTTACGTACACGAATCTCTGGCCGTTTAATCTAGTGCACCCGGGCGTTCGTTTTGGCTTTAATCCCATTTGTTGGATTTTAGCAGATTGTTTTTGAACCGTAAGATGCATTTTAAGTTTATTTTTTTTATTTTTCAGCCGAATTTCTTGCTTTCTTTTCGGATTTTTGCCAAATCTTGATCCCGATTGACTTTTTAATCCTGTTTTTATCAAAAATTGCGCATATCCTTGTATTTTTGGCTATGATATCCCATTTTATACATTATAATCATATTTTTCTTCCAAAAATCTACTAAATTGATTTTTGTTCCTCATTTGGGTAAACTAGGACTTGCCAAAATTCTCATTCGTCAATTTTGTATAACTTTCTAAGTAAAAATTCAAATTTCATATAAACTTTTCGAGATGTTACATTTTGTGAGCTTCCCAAGCTACCCTAGGATGTCCATATGCTCTCATGAACATCTATATAAACCCCCTTTGCTCACTTTCATTTCATCCCAAAGCAAAGAGTTGACACTTCCTTCTTTATTTGTTCTTGCCCTCTTCTTGGCACCTCTTCTCCCCCTCTTTTCTCTCTTGTGTGAGAAGTTCTTATTTTAGTATTTTAAAGAGTTTTTGAAGTAGTCTTTTTGGTGGTTTAAAGTTTTGAAAGTGGTTGATAAGGTGAACATCTGCCAGATTCAACAAAAACTCGGATTAAGGTGGAGAGGATTTCTTAAACCTCTACTTTGCTATTTTAAATTTCTAGCATGTTCATGCTTGTTTAAATTCTAATTTTCATCATGTCTTATTTTAGTTTCAGCATGTTTAATCATACTTTAATTTTAGTTAGCATGTTTTTTATGTTTTAATCACTCATGAGAGCATGTCATGCTTAGAATCTATGTTTAGGATTTAATTCAATGTTTCAAGCATGCGATGTAATGTTTTCATGCTTTCTTGGTTGTTTAAAATTCTGATATTTACATTTTGAATTTCTTTTATGATTATGTGATTCTTAAATATAACAAATTGAAGATAAGAACCACGTACTATCATAGTGACTCATATGGGGCTATGGGTGTTCCTAACACATGCTTGGAGTGTGTGGTTGCGGGGCGCAACTAAGGGATACTTGGTATGTGGCATCAAATGGAAAGTGACAAAGAAATATCTTTCCACCCTAAAGAGGGGTATCTAAATTAAGAACATCAAGGGAGTAGAACCCCTTTCAGTCTTAATGTCAACTACAACCAAAAAGTTACTTGAATCACTTAATGCACGAAAGTGTTTGAATTTGGATGTGCTATTGATTTGGAATAGTAGCTTAGTTGTTTAATGAATGATTCACTGGGCTATGTGCTCACCCCTTCATTTTATTTTTCAAGAAATTGCCTTGAATCATAAAGGCCATGGATATTAGATTATTTTTAAGTTTTGAAAGTTTTATTTTAAGGGCATGTTGTCCAAATTTTGAATTTAAGACTTTCGCTAAATTTTATTTAAGTTTTGAAAGTTATGTACTCAAGTTTTGATTTAAGAATGTAACTTTCTTTATTTTATTTGAATAAATAAAGAGTTTGAAGTATTCCTTTATCTAATTGTATAGCCTTATTGAATTCAAATTTAATACATTGTGATGTATCCATGAACGTTTTTAATATGTGTTTAAATAAAAGAATTGAGATACAAGAGGGTTTATATAGATTGTCAAAGCACAGGGGGGGCACATTTTGGGCAGCTCTCAAAGAGCATCTTTCCATAAACCAAGAGAGGATGACTTGCATTGAAGATGTTTCCCTATTCCTTATGTGAACATGGTTTGGCAAATTTTGGCGATTAGGGTTTCTCATTTGGTTTCCTAATTATGTGTGAGCATAAAATGGTTTTGGAAGGCTTCTAATCTGATTTGGGACGTCCACAATGGTGGGATTTTTTGAACAAGAATCTTCCCTAATTAATTCATTTACTTGGGCACCACACATGTATCAAATAGAAACAATTCTCTTTTGGCTTCAAGGTACATGTACACCCCAGGACCACGATTTTTGATTTATTTCCAAGGTTGATGTGTGAGTATCAACAAGTGAATCAAGTCAATTTAGGTGCAAGGAAACTTTATAATTCTGATTTGGGACATCAATTTGAGTTGATCTTGTGAGCATGGCATCTTTCTAATCTATTTCCTTTACTTAAGCGTCAAAATAAGGAAGTAATAGAATTTTTTCCTTTTTACTCTTAGGACGTCATGCTTGTAAAGTGGGTGTGTAGAAAATCATTTTTGATGGACATAAGATCATGGTCTAAATCTTCTAATTTTGGTTCCCCATAGATGTGGTGCACCATGTAACTGCAATCTAGCCAATTTGTAAGGAAATCCTCTTGATTCTTGGTGCCATTATGAGTTTTCGTTTTATGAAACTTCTAATTTGGTTTGTGTGGGCATGAGTGATGGCTAGGGTTTGTCCATGGGTGCAATTCACGCTTTAGAATCTTCTAATTAGGTGCACACAGACAAGGATGTCTAGGGTTTTGTGCATACACATGAGACGTTTTGTATGTACCATAGGTGCATGGAATCACTCTTCATTGTTTCTAAACAATGTGGGACTTCTCTAGGGTATATGGGTGTACATGATCATGGCATCATCATTTATGTGACTTGCATATGCTTCAAGGTGATGTAATACCCTGAAAACTCTGTACTTGATGAAATGAAATCCAATGTCTGTTTAGTGAAATTTGGGTGCAAAATGAAATCGGACTCATTTTAGGGCTAAATTTGGCAGGTTTTTAAAAGTCTCATTTGGTGACCTTTAGGGACCCAAAACAACCTAAAACAAAGTAAGATGACATGAACTAACTAATTGGACAACATATCAAAAAATTAGAATAATTAGTCAAGCTTAGGGTTTTCATTTGTCAAAGGCCCTTTAGGGGGTCTAAATTAGAAAGAATTGGCATTTAGGGTACTTCGGAGAATCAAAATAGCCCAAAATGAAACATGATGACATGAACTAACAAAATAAACAGCATATCAAAAAATTAGGACAATTGGCCAGGATTTAGATTTTCATTTCATTGTGCCTTCAGTGGGTTCTAAATAAGGAAAGTAAATAAAAACCAATTTGGCCAAACCACATATTGAAATTCTTAATTTTTTTCATATGATTTCAAAACTATAGGTTATAAATCATAATTCTTTGTAAATAAGGAGATATTAATTTTTATTAAATTGTTGTGGACCCATGAATGCATGGCCACCCCTAAACATGTGCAAGTCACATGGGTAGAACACCATAATCATGTACACCCTCACCTTACTCAACCTCAATGGGATGTTTCCATTATTTGAAACCATGAAGAATGATCCCATGTGACATGCAAATGATCAAGTATGCCCACACCTATAGAAACCATGAATAATGATTCCATGTGCCAAGATAAATGATCATGTATACTAAGTTTACATACAAAACGTCTCATATGTGTGTGTGTGGGCACACATGTGACAAACCCACGATAGAAGTTTAATGGAGAGTGGTTGATTTAAAGAGATATAGAAAGATTCCTTAACCTAGAAAAAATCAAAAAAATAAAAACTTACCTCATGTTCACATGTGGAGCCAAAAAGGGAGAGAATCCAAGGGAAATAAAAAACATTCCAAAGCTTTGTTATTGTGTGCCCATGTTAGAAACTTATTTGATTTCATGAATCACAACATATTAGAATGTTTTCCTAATAATAGAGGACGTCCAAGAGAGATTAGAATGTATTCTAAACTTTTAATTGTGTTCACACACATAAAAGAAATAAATAAGGTTCAAAGATTTTCCTTACACTTGGATTGAAAACCTTAATGGTCCTACTTGCCCAACCATGAGCTCACTTGCCCAAACCATAAGATTCACTTGTCAAATCAATGCAAAACATCTTCATTGTGTATGAAAAGACTCTTATTGTATGTGATGTCCAAATCGTCCCCCTTGCTCATGAACATCTATATAAACCCCCTCTTGCTCACATTTTTCTCATCTGCAAAGCAAGAGTTGAGATTTTTTTTCTTGCTTTCTTAAAGCCCTCTTCTTAGCATCCCTTCTCACTTTTCTTTTTTCTCTTGTGTAAAAAGTTCTGATTTCAGTGTTTTAGAGATTTGTTGAAGTGATTTTTTTGGTGTTTGAAAGTGCTAAAACGTTGGGAATCCTTCCTGAAATTTTTGGAAGAAAACATCGTAAGGTGAAAGTGATTTATAGAACACCCTTTTTTCTTATTTGAATTAGTGGCATGTTCATTGTTTGTATAGTTTTCAGAAATCAAAATACTTTCAGTTTTATTATTTTAAAATTAATTTTAGTTTTAGATTTGATTCATGTTCATGTTTATGCATTCATAATATCCATGTCATTCTTAGTATTATACTTAGGTTTTATTTCAAAGAATGATACATGTTTGTGGATGTTCCATGATTTGATTTTTAGATTGTTGTATTCTAAATTTTATTTATGTTAGTTCCATGATCTGAAATATATTTTATGATTCATGGATGTGAGATTTAACATGAGAAGATGGTGCTAATAACCATGTATCATCATAGTAACATGTGGGTTGCTATGGATGTTCTTTTCATATGATTAGTTCATATGGCTTTAAAACCAAAGTACTTAGTTGGTGGGTAAGAGTCCCTAAGTTCCAAAAGTCCAATCAAATTGGTTAAGACATGTCATAGTTCACTCTACGGAGGTACTTTATTAAAAACATCAAGGGTTTTAAAACCCTTTTGGTCTAAATTTTAACTTGAAACAAATTGATGTTTGAAATGCCTAATGCATGCAAGTGTTTGAATTATGAATATGTTATTGATTTGAATTTGAAAAATGGTTTTCTAAAAAAAAATCTACTAAGTTTTGTGCTCACTCTTTCCTCTCTTATTTTTCTGAAAATTGAATCATGAAGACTATGAAAATCTGATAGTAGCTATATTTAGAATGTTTATATTTTTGGAAAGTTTTCCTTTTAATGTAAGGGCATGTCGCCCAATTTTGAATAAGGCTTCCGTTGAATTTAATTTTGTCTCTATTTTGAGTTATGTACTCTTTTGCTTTTTTAAAAATTCAAGTAAGTACTTCTTTATTATAAAGATTAAAGATTTTCTTTTATCTCCCATGTAATAGTCTTATTTAATTAAAGTTAAATTGTTTGGGTTGTGCGCTCATTATGAATTAATAAGACTTGAGAAAATTGAAATAAAATGTGTTGCAAGTTGTGTACTTGTAAAAGTAACATGGCCCAGCTCGCCTTGTGATTAGCTAAACAATCAAGTCTCGAGGGTTGGGGTGTCACAGGTGATGACACACTTTTGGGTTCACATGAACTTAAAATAAATTCATCTCTCTCATTTGGCTAGGATTTTAGCACTTTTGAGTTCACATGAATTTAATAAAAATTCATATCTTTTAATTGGCTAGGTTTTTCCCTATTTTCTTTCCTAATTTAGATTTTCATAATGCATACCAAGTAAATGATCTCTTAATTATGAAAATGAAATGAATTTTGGGTGACTAAACCATTTGAGGTGTTCACTTCATTTCTTTTTCTTAAATTTCACTCCCCTGAAAGGTTTTTGAGCAAATTTGGACTTGTTAATTGATTCTAGAATTGGATTGGACTTCATTCATCATCTCATTCCATTTAGTAACAAATTATAGAACTTGAGGATCATGTGCTCACTAGGCCAAATCTAGTAGAGGAGATGAACAATCAAGTAAAATAGATATAGAAGAGATTTGTGTTAGTTGCATAGCAGATTAATTATATTATACGTATTTTATGTATAATGTGCATTAATATAATAGAAAATGTAGTGTATTTACTTATATTTAGTATAATATGCATTTAGA
>JAJIYU010001502.1:0-36163 GCA_030144865.1 Tinospora cordifolia | reverse complement strand
AAAGCTAGCTGGACATGATTAGAAGTTCACACATCAAAGAATTAAGATTACAAATAAACATACTCAACTCTTGGCTCTTGATCTTCAATTCTTCTTTGTCTTCCCTCTTTGTTCTGTTTCAGCCCGTCCAGCCCTCTAGTTCCTTCCAAAATTCGTCTCCACTGTTGATAACCACTTCTCCTTTTATATCTTCCTCTCAATTCACCCTAAAACTCACAGTATTTGCACAATTCTGGACACTGACCGTGGTCTATGACCTTTGTACCGCACTTAGAAAGCACTACCCCAAATCCTGGATCTGTGTCCGCCAGTTTCTTTGCAAAATTCACTCTGGTGACCGCATTCCACAGAATGATGACCGCGCTCACCAGTACGTTACATGCTGGGCATTTTTGGTGGTGACCGCAGTCCACACATTGATGACCGCGGTCACCAATTTTCTTCTCAATTGTGCGTTCTAGTGACCGCGGTCACCAATGTTTCTCTCAATTTGTGTGTTCTGGTGACCGAGGTCCACATAGTGATGACCGCGGTCACCAGTACGTTGTTGTTCCGACTGGTTCCTCTTTTGCTACTGCGGTCTTCGTTTGATGGACTGCGATTTTCTGGTGTTGTTCTTGATTTTGCTCATTTGCTGATGCATTCCTTGTTCCGTTTGCAGCGGTCGGCGTTGCCGACCGGGATCATTACTGACGTTTTCTCATTTTTGGCCATTTTCAACTCCTCTCATGCTCCTATTCTTACTCCGGTTCATTCTAAACCTGCACAGACATTGAATACCTTTCTCGGACATTATATTCATATAAAATAACATTAAATCATGCTAAAATGATGCAACAGTGCTCTAAATGCATATTATACTAAATATAAGCAAAGACACTACATTTTCTATTACACTAATGCATATTATACATAAAATGCCTAACATATAATTAGTCTACTATGCAACTAACATGGATCCATTTCCACTCAATCTAGACCTGCATAGACAACTGAGAACCTTCTTTAGGCATTAAATCACAAACATAAAGAGATAAAGACATATTGAAATTCTCTAACAATGCAAATGACATGCCATGATCATATAAATACTTATGCACCTAATTATAAATAAATGTCTTATTTCCTATCTACCCCATGTAAAATATATGCAAAACACATATAATATAGTTCGTATGCTATGCAACTAACACTTACCTTATTAGCTTAGCTGATAGTACAACAGGGATACAGAGAGAGAGCATAGGTAGTCACTCAGCGTGATCTGGAGGCTACCAAGACTTTGGTAGAAGGTACCATCTCTATTTTAGATTTGACTTTATATGTGTTAGTTGATGTTGGTTCTATTTTGTCATTTATATCTTGGCCTACTATTGATAGATTAAAACTTAGACTAGTTAGGGTATCCACTTGGCTTATATTGAAAACTATAACGGGGGAATTTATTTACCAATATGATTTGTGAACCTTATGTGATATGTGTCGGTGACTTAGAACTAATGGTAGATCTGTGAATATTAAAATTTTTCGGAGTTTGTGCCACTCTATGCATGGAATTGTTGGCGACTTATCACGCTTATGTTGATTGTTATGCTAAGTTTGTAGTATTTCAAATACCGAATTGACTTGTAGTGGTGTTCCATGGTAGAGGTTTAGATAAACCTAGCACTCAAGGCATATTAGCAGCACAAGAGGAGATGTATGCCTTAGTGAGTGTGGTTGTCACAGATAATGGTGAACTTTCCAAGCTATGACTTGAGGATATTCTTATAGTGTACGAGTTCCCTAAGGTATTCTCAGATGATATCCTTGCCTTACCTCCTAAGCAAGATATTGATATTGTCATTGAGTTGGTCTCAACGACTAAACCAATACTTCGTTCCAAATAGTAATTTCTTTAATCAGTGGATAGGAGCATACTTGGGATCGGGATCATGGGGAAGTACTACTTAATCATTTCTACCAACTTAAAGTCTCCTTACCATATGGCACCTAAGGAGTTACAAGAGTTGAATGTTCAACTAGAAGAACTATTGGGAAAGGGTTTTATTTAACCTAGTATATCACCCTAGGGAGCTCTCATGTTGTTTTCATAAAATAAAGATAGGAACCTCCGTTTGTGCATCAACTACAGACAGTTGAATGGATTGGCTATAAACAAATTAAGACCCACTTCCTCATATTTATGATTTGTTTGATCAGTGAAGGGTGCTTGAGTATTCTCAAAGGTTGATTTGTGTTCAGGGTGCCATCAACTATGTGTTAGGGATAAGGATATATCAAGGACCACTTTTCAGACTTGCTATGGGCAGTGAGTTTCTAGTTATGCCATTTGGCATAATGAATGCCCCAATGATGTTTATGGATTTGATGTAGTGGGTGTCAAACCTTATCTTGATCAGTTTGCGATAATGTTTATTAATGACATTCTAATTTACTCAAGGTCTGGAGAAGAGCATGCAGAATATCTTAAAGTAGTTTTACAAACACTGAAGGAACACTTCTTATATGCAAAGTTGAGTAAGTGTGACTTCTGGTTGACAGAGGTTAAGTTTTTGGGTCATATGGTTGGAGCTGAGGGTATCTCTATTAATTCAGCCAAAGTTGAAGATTTTTTTGATTGGCCTATACTTACCACAGTGACTGAAAGTAATAGTTTTCTGGGTATAGCAAGTTGCTACCAAAGATTTGTACAAAATTTATCTTGCATCACTGCACCAATGTCTAAGCTAACCTAGAAGAATGTACCTTTTATATGGGATGATAACCGTGAGCATGCTTTTATTGAGCTTAAACAAAGGTTGATAGCAGTGCCAATACTTTCTTTTGCTAGAACCGGGTCAAGAGTTGGTAATTTATACCGATTCATCAAGATTGGGCCTTTGTTGTGTGTCGATGCAAAATGAAAGGGGTTGTATCCTATGCTTTACGACAGTTCAAAGTTCATGAAAAGAACGACCCTTTTCATGATCTAGAACTATCAACTACTGTTTTTGCGCTCAAGATTTGGCAGCATTATCCATATGGTGAACGTTTCACATTGTATTCAGATCACAAGAGCCTCAAGTATTTATTTCCTCGGAAAGATCTTAACATGAGGTAGAAGAAGTGGATGGAATTGCTTAAGGATTACAATTTTATTATTGAATATCATCCTGGGAAGGCTAATATTGCGGTGATGCATTTAGTTGGAAACAGGTTGAGACCAGTTGTATGACTACA
The DNA here is from genome assembly GCA_030144865.1 of Tinospora cordifolia. Lineage (NCBI taxonomy): Eukaryota > Viridiplantae > Streptophyta > Magnoliopsida > Ranunculales > Menispermaceae > Tinospora > Tinospora cordifolia. Next base: position 32,941 of record JAJIYU010001502.1, on the reverse strand, counting down.
CATATATGTCTCTAGAAAGGAGATTGATGGAAAATGTGACTATGATGAGTATTCATTATGTAGATTTGCATGTAGATATCTATGCTCAAATGCATATTTAGCTGATAGATTATCACATTCAAAAGATTAAGGAACTATAGCAGTGTAATCTCGATTTGGCCATGTATGAAGCTTGGGCTAACAATGCAGACATAGTCGATTTGTAGAGGGATTGAATGGTATGTTGCATTATCAAGGAAGAGTGTGTATACTTGATGATAAGGAATTAACGGCTGCATTACTTGTAAAGGCACATCAATCTCAGTATACCATTCATTCAGGATCTACAATAATGTACCATGATATGAAGAGGATTGCTTGGTGGCATGGGATGAAGAAAGATATAGTTGAGTATGTGTAGAAATATAGCATGTGCCAATAAGTAAAAGCTGAGCATCAAAGACTTAAAGGTCAAATGCAACCCTTAACCATTCAAGAATGGAAATGTGAGCATATTATTATCGATTTTATTACAAGACTACCCAGATCATAGGATTGGTTATTATTGACTAGTTGACTAAGTCTGCACATTTTGTTACATCAAGATTTTAGCAAGTTATGTAGACTAGATTTGGTACCCCTCTCTATCTTAGTACAACATTTCACACACAGATTGATGGTCAAATTAAAGGGTGATTGAGATGTTAAAAAATATGCTCAGATCGTGTACATTGAAGTTTAGTGGGACTTGGAGTGAATATTTATCTTTGTGTGGCTTTGCTTATAACAACAACTATTAGGCTAACATTGGCATGATTCCGCATGGGGCATTATATGGTTGACCGTACAGATCTCCAACTTGCTGATATGAGGTTGGAGAATCATAGTTGTTGGGGCTAGAAATTGTTGCTAATCACACATAAAAGATTAAGCAAAGTAGGCAAAATTTAAAGAAAGCCCAAGATTGTCAAAAGAGTTATTTTGATAATCAACATAAGACTTTAGGATTTGCAGTGGGTAACCAAGTACTATTGAAGGTTTCCCCTCAAAAAGGTCAAAAGACATTTAGAATGAAAGGGGATTTAGAGCAAAAAAAAAAATCTAGATTTTCATCCACGTTTCTTTTGGATTTGAGATCGAAAAAAAAACCAAAAATTTTTTTGGTATGATTGGGATTGAAAACCAGAATTTTCCTAGTATGATTTGGATCGAAAACAAGCTGTCAGATTTGAAGCAAATAATGCTGGATCTGGATTTGCAAAATCAAATCTAGATTGTTTCACTTCAATCTTGTTGGATTTGCAAACCAGTCAGCAACACATTTCAAATCTTGTCGGATCTAGCTCGTGCCTCACCCAATAGCCACCTTTACACCTCAACATCGCTGGATCTGTTCACTGTCCATCGTCTTGCTGCTTGTTGCTATTTGCACGATGTCGCCCCTATTTTTGTTCCAGTTGCTGCGTTCTGTTCGTATTAAAGAAGTGGACGGATTAAAGAAGAAGACAGACTGAAGGAGAGGGACAACGAGGAAGGCCAGTGGCTACTATGTTGTAGCTGAGGTGTGTTGTTCGGTGTGCAACGAATAACTAAAACCAGTAGATTTCTGTTGCTAAGCTGCTGGTGCATCTTGCTGTTCACAGGAAGAAGAAATGCAAAAACCAAATCTGGTTGCGTTCTGTGCGAGCAGCCATTAGAGCATCATCTGAGCTTTCATCAAACCATCCCAAGCTTAATCCAAACCATTCCAGCCAAGATCTAGGATTTTTGAACTCATACAAGCCATTGCAAACCCCTTCAAATCTGGTGAGCATGTTTCCAGCCATGAGAGTGTGATTTTCTAACTTTTAGCTAAATGTATTTTGATGGTGGGTGCCTGTGTGTTGAATGCGACAGATTTATGGCATCGAATCACAGTTTCGAAAGGGAACGAAAGGAATCGATCATAGTGAAGAGGTATATTTTTATTAAATTTTTGATGGCTAGAAATTTATTATTTCTGTGATTTTTTATGCGCAAAATGAAGTTTAGAAAAAAAAAAAATCTAAACCTTTAGTAGTTAAAAAGAAAAATATGAAATTGGAAGCCTTCTTAAATGATTTGTTAGAACTATTATTTTTGATCTGTGTGGATTTTTTTGGTTGGATGTTTGAAAAACAAATTTGATGTGGAGAATGAAAAATAAATTTTTGTGTCATGGAGGATCGAGATAGGAGATTGAGTCATTTTGGAAAATTATGGAAGTCTGACATTTTTGAGAGAAATAAAAAATTTCGTTAATCTTATATTCTTGAGTTGGATATAGTAAAAATAAATTATTTTCTAAATGTGAATACAAAGGATGGAATTTGAAGGTGTGAAAATAAGTTCAGGTGACAATTAATATTTTCTAGAGATTAGTTCAAAATTTAGACTTAGAAGTCTTATTTTGCTCATAAATGAATTTATTTATGAAATGAGTGGATGATTATGATATGAAAAGAGATATGATCAGATATTGAATTAATTTGGAATCTTGATGCATATATTAAATGTTAGGCTTGTCTTATAGAAACATAAATTATTTATTTAGAGTTAAGGGGATTTTTTAACAGTTTTAAGCCTCAGAGTTATTTTATTGAATTTGGAAAAGTAGTAGAGGCCTAGAGAATTTAATATATAATTTTCTATTATCAAAAAAATAATAATAATAATGAGCCGTGAGTCTCGGTGGTTTGAGGAATATTAATCTGATATGAATGATTTTCTTAAGAGATAAAGAAAAAAAGTTATTGGTAGAAGTTTTGGAGATTTTAGGACTTAAGACTAAATTAATTTTGAGGTGGATGAAAAATAGGAAATTGGAAAGACTAAATTTTTTAGAATTTAATCTTTAAGAAAATTTTAGGAATATTAGATTCTTAGAAATATTTTAGTTTAGCAGTACTAATCGGAAAAGGGAACTTTAGGAATTGACTATCATGACTTCGATTTGCAGATTAAACATCAAGAGGCGCGAAAATACATTGAAGAGGCACAAGGACACAGAAAAATATAATGTGGGCATAATTACTACACTTTCGATTATTATTTGGATTTTAAATCCTAAACATGATGATTGCTTATTCTAATTGCGCATTTAGGAGCATGCTAGAATTTATTCTTGAGTGACTATTAATTGGAATGTTTGACTGGATGCTGAATTAACATGATGATTGATTGAAAATTTTCACACTCGCATGCTTAGATAATATGAAGTAGTTCATGCCATGATAAAATCCTTTTAAGTGATAGCACGAATGATTGACATGCATTTCGACGTATTACTTATGATGTGTGGTTTGCAATGTAATTGTGAAACTAAAGAAGATTAAATTAAAACAAAAAATCATGTACCGGTGCGGTGACCGGCCTTAGGGTGTCATCGTGGGTGTCCTCAACTAGATTGGTTGCAGGCTGGGTGTCACTTCGGACCTCACGCCCCACCAGGGTCCTAAAAGGTAAGCCGATTTTCGAGTGTTACCTCCGGATTCGCTTTAAGACCATGAGGGGGATACCTAAGCCACAAACCTTTCGGTCTTAATTACGATGAAAAATAATAAAGTGTTTGAAACACCCTAATGTAATGAATGTGTTTGTATATTTGGTATTTTGGTCTGAATAATGCTAGTGATGTGCGGTATGATCCACTAGGCTTTCAAGCTCACTCCACTTTTCTATTTCAGGTGACAATTGACAAAGTGCGAGTTGGTTATCCTTAGGCGACTTTGACTTTTGATATAACCTCATTGGAAAGTTTGTTATTACTTTCTATGCTTTTCATTTTGTACTTAAATGAACAGGGCCTGTGCCCCTTTCTTTTTAGACTAATCTTTTATATGTGATTAAATGTTTTGAATTTATTTTAGAGATTTTTAAATTGATTAAATTTGAATGTGATGCTCCTCTTTTCAGTTGAAATTTTATTGATCATTTTATTTACTTAGAAATTCATTTTAAAAAAAATTAATGTCTATTTTGAATTGATTTTATTGTTACCTAATGGGTAGATAGAAGGAGATAGAAAGAAAGAAATAGAATGTGAGATTGAATCTAGTAGCGCTCTGGCTCTGGGCGGACAATGCGGCAGCAGCTTTCCCAGTCGAACGGGCGTGCCTTCTTTGAGCGTGACCCGAGGGAACCCGCGAGATGAACCGAGGGGTCGGGGTGTTACAAAGCTGGTATCAGAGCCCAGATAGTAGAATTACTGGGTTGAAATTTACATAGAATGAATTTGATTCTATCAAAACAGAACTTTTCACAGAAATGAAAATTTCACCAAATTTGATTTTCACTGGAAAAGAATTTCTACTAGATTTGACTTTCGAAAAAGTGGATAAAATGAGTAGAATCCATCTACTAGGCGGATAGAAGTCTAGAAAAGATTTAGGTGATGTTATCATGCTCGAGTTACTAGTCATAGTAGGACGAAAGTACTTAGTGGTCTTGTAGGCTGAGCTCTACTTCGGTAGTGGCCTTGTAGGTTGAGTTCTATTCAGGAAAGGTCCAAAACTAGGGAGTGATGGCATCACATAAAAGTGAGATAGAGTTTCAACTTCGTGATTCAACAGACAAATCAGCTAGCCAAGTATTGAGACCATAGGTCTAGTTAGAGACTGGGTGTTGCCAAGGAGGCACAGTGGATCATAAGAGTAAATAAAAGCTTTTGGGACATAAGCTAGCAACTGATAATGTGTATGTAATACACTTGTTTTGGTTAGGACTCGAGATCGGGAGGATCCTGTATCCTTGGTCTCTATGTGGTATGGGACCATAGGGGTTTGGGGGTATGGAGCAATCCTGGACTCGGAGATTTATGGACCACATATGGTGAGTGATAGATTCTTGGGCAGAACTTGTACGCATTGTATTCTACTAGTATGGGACAGTCGCGTATGGTGGGTCTTGCGTCAGCCTTAGGGAGCAAGACACTTGCGAAATTGTAATAGGCAATGAACGGACTTTTTGGAAGAACTTGCACGCACTGTATTCTACTAGAATGGGACGGTTACGTACGGTGGGTCTCGCATCATCCTTAGAGACTAGGATTTTGCGAAACTATATTAGCCGTAATGGAATTGTTTGGTTCCATTATGCCAGTGTGCATTGTTTGATTGGTTATTGTGTGTTTGTATGTTACATATGTGGTATGATTATTTTGAGTATTAATACACGAATTCCAGTACCCAGAAACAAACAGATTATTGTTGACTTAGAAGCATAAACCTCTAGGCTACTAAAACAAATCGAAAACTTAGAGACTTGAATTAGATTCACAGTAGCACGATAAAGTAAAGGGTGTTGATGGATACTAAAATTTTTCTGCTTCATAAATTAAATTATTGCATACTAAAATAAATATTTGACTTTTAGATAATGCCGAGAAGTCGAGGTAGACCCAGGATAGGTGCGGCCAGAGGCAGGGATGAAGCCGAGACGGGACATAGTGATGAGGGCACTCCTGTGACACCGGCATTGGTAGTGGTTACACTGACGCCAGAGGCAATCACTAAGATTATGCAGAGGGTAGTAAAGCAGGCAATGAGGACCCAGCAGCCATCAACATCACCATATCCATCAGTACCAGTATAGCCATAGGCACAGCCGCAGTTACTGACAGGGAGCAGAAGATCTATTGGTGGAGTTGAGTCGTCCGTGCGACTGATGATCAGACGGAGATGGCTAAGAAAAAGGGCTTATGTTTTGTACGCAATCAGAGAGGGCATCTAGCTAGACTTTGTCCTACCAGAGCACCAGCTCCGACCCCTCAACAGTTGCAGCAGACATGTGGGCAGAGTAGTGGTCCATAGTAGGGACAACAGCTACAATCCCACCCACAACAAAGGAACCAGGCCCAACTATATGCTGTAGATGCCCAGAGAAATCCCATTCCAGTAGTGGAAGGTACATTTCTTTTGTTTGGCATTGCGGTCCAAGTTATATTTGATTTGAGTGTCACTAGATCCTTTATTTTTGAGAACCTAGTAGATAGGTTACAATTGGTAATGTGTCTGTTGCCAGTGACATTAGATGTGGCTACACCCATAAGGACTACTATGAGTTTGAGGAAATACTGTAGATGTGACCTTAGGTTTGGAGCCAAGCTGATTTCAGCTGATCTCTGTGCACTCCATTTTCATGGATATGACGTGATATTGGGTATGGACTGGCTGACCCAATATCAAGCACAAATCGATTGTCAAAGACGAAGGGTAACGGTGAAGCTACCATCTAGTGGAGTATTGAAGATAAATGGAGACATGCATAGATTGCCAAGGAGTTCTATGTTATCCATGTTATACTCTATAAAACAGAAAGAGGACTTCAGACAATTATTAGAAGAGGATACCGAAAAGTATAGGGAAATACAGGAGATACTTGTAGTAAGGGAATATGCAGATGTGTTCCCAAATGATCTACCTGGACTCCCACCACATAGACAATTGGAGTTCATGATCGAATTGCATTCAGGCACTGATCCCATAGCCATTGCACCCTACAGAATGGCACCGGTAGAACTAATTGAGCTGAAGACACAATTAGATGAGCTCTGCAAGAAGGGATTTATCAGACCTAACGAGTCGCCATGGGGAGCTCCAGTACTATTTGTGAAGAAAAAGGATGGATCCTTGAGATTATGTGTAGACTATTGGAGGTTAAACTAAGCAACGATAAAGAACAAATACTCGTTTCCTAGAATAGAGGACCTGTTTGATCAGTTGAGGGGAGCCACTCAGTTATCCAAGATTGATCTATGGTCAGGATATCATCAGTTAAGGATTAGAGAGTCTGATATATACAAGACAACTTTCAGAACTCGATATGAGCACTTCGAGTTCACTGTGATGCCGTTTGGTTTGACCAACGTGCCGGCCACATTTATAGATTTGATGAACAAACTATTTAGATAGTACCTAGATCGGTTTGTCGTAGTATTTGTGGATGACATCCTAATCTACTCTAGATCAGAGGCGGAGCAAGTTGAGCATTTGCATATTGTTTTGGAAGTATGGAGAAGAAATGAACTGTGTGCCAAGCTCAGCAAGTGTGAGTTTTGGATGAAAAGGGTCAAGTTCCTTGACCATGTGGTTTCACCAGAAGGAATATCAGTAGAACTTGAGAAAGTAGAGGCAGTATCAAACTGGAAGCAACCTATGACTGTCACAGAAATCAAAACCTTCCTAGGTTTGGCTGGATACTCCTGCCAGTTCATCCAAGATTTTTCAAAATTGGCTGGACCAATTACCAAGTTAACCAGAAATGGAGAGAAATTCATTCGGAATGATAAGTGTGAACAAGCATTCTAAGAATTGAAGAAAAGGTTGACTTCAGCACTCGTTCTAGTTACGCCTACTCATGGTGTGAGGTACACTCTATATACCGACGCTTGGTTGATTGGATTAGGCGCAGTGTCGATGCAAGAGGGAAAGGTAGCAGCGTATGATTCAAGGCAATTGAAGACCCACGAAAAGAACTACCCTTGTAACACCTCGACCCCCATACTTTTCACTATTAGTGTTTGGACTTAACCACTGTTGAAACAGTGGACTTACCCACAAGGCGGCCGGGTCTAGTGTTACTTTACAAGTGACACACACTTGATTTTCTAATCCCAATATCCCATGCCTTAATAAAAAAAATGTACAAGGCTACATCATAAGAGATAAAAGGAAATTCATACTCTTCATTTAATCATAAAGAAGAGTACATAAAAATATTTATAGCAGAATTAAAGACATAAGTGGTCAAACATGCCTTACAAAGAAAATTTCAAGATAAAAGGACACAAAAAGGGAGGTGTCACACATTCTTCTTCACAAGTTCAAATTCGTAGAAAATGTTGAAAGAAGGGTGAGCACAAAGTTCAGTGGATCTTAAACAACTATCATCATATTCAAAACATTAACACATACATATTTCAACCACTTTCAAGAATTAGGGCGTTTCAAGCATTTAGATTGTATAGTTGTAATTTAGACCAAAAGTGTTTTTTGACCCTTGATGTTCTCAACTAAGTAACTCCTTAAAATGAAATATGACATTTCTAGTCTATTTCATTAAATAGACTGTGGACTTAGGGATTCTAACCCACCAACCAATCACTTAGGTATTATAAACCTCATGAACTAATCATAAGAAGAGAACACCCATAGTGTTACTCAAACAACTATGATGGTACGTGGTTTGTATCACTATTTTTCTCATCTTAGATCTCATGTTCAAGAAATAATAATAATATTTCAGATCATACAATAAACTGGAAAATAAATTTCAGAATTTAAGAACACATGAAACAACTCATTCATCATTCAAAATCATGTACCAAAACTTGGAACTCATCTCTAAACATGATACTACCATGAATGATCATAAAATAGGCATGATCTTAAACATTTATGAATTTGAAACATTCCATGAATAGGAATAAAAAACTGAAACTAAACATTTAAAATTTTCAAAAAAACAAATCAATTGAAATGGATATGCTAATAGTTTAAATATGAAAAAGGTTTAAAAGGAAAACTTCCAGCTCAAGACGTTTTTCTCCGAAAATTTCAGCAGAGGTTCCCTTAAGCTTTGGCTCTTCAAACTCCAGCAAGATCACTCCAAATATCTCAGAAAAGACTAGAACTAGAACTCTCCTCTAAAACATACAAAGAAACGACAAGAAGAAGAAGAAGAAAAAGGAGAAAAAGAAAGAACATTAGGGACGTTTTCTCTTGCTCTTTGGAATGAATGATTTGTGAGCACTATAAGGGGTATTTATATTTTTCAAACACACTAAGGGACGTCGATGGGCAGCTTTCATTGTTTGGGCAAGTTTCCAAACACTTAAATAGAGAAAAGGCAAATATGTGCAAGGATCATCAAACTTGCCAATTTTCTCAAGGTTCAAAGGAATATTCCTTAGGATATTTCTAATTAAATTTCAGAGAATCAGATCATTCTAGAAGCCTCCTAAATTGGTCTTGGACGTCATCTTGAGAAAATAAATCTTCTCTTATTGCTTTCCCTTTTTATTCTCTTGCTTGCTCATCACAAATGTCCAATAAGGCAAGGTTTTTATGTTCTCTTTGGGATGTCTAGCTAGTGGTGAGCATGCTATCAAAGCATGAGAAACACCATATCACAATTTGATTTTCAAATCTTGAACAAGGAAACTCTCCCTTTTAAGCTAGAATCAAATTTGTGCGTTCTTGAAGAGAATCCCTCAATCTTGGAGCCGTGTGTATATGAGATCACTACATATACACTTTCCATCTTAATTTTCCTCATCTAAGGGTGACGGTAGGATGAGAATAGAGAGTGTCCTTCTTGTTTTAGAATATTCTAATAAGGATTGTCACATGTGCAAACTCACACATACACACATGTGGGCCGGTTTTGGCTTAATTGGCAATGAGGTGCACGTGATCACTACATGATGTATATGGGATCATCCTTTTATGGATTTCTATAGGTGACGCCTCTTGTGGGTGTACTGAATCATCAATGTGGTGCATAAGATCATTTTACATGTGTTCAAATCAGGGAAGACGTTCCCAAGGTGATTGGGTAGGGTGGGGGTGCACAGGATCATGGTGTTCCACCCATGTGACTTGCACATGCTTTGAGTGGCCATGCCTTCATCGGTTCACATGGATTTTTAAAATTTAAATATTTTCTTATTCACAAGGACTTTAGGTGTATGACCTATAGTTTTGGAACGACATGATCAAGACACAAATTTTAAGGTATAATTTGGTCTAAGGCGTTTTTCCTTAGAAACCTTCCTTATTTAAAGCCCACTTAAGGCACTTTACCTGAATCTTAGCCAATTGTCTCGATTTTTGGATATGTCATGTGTCTTGTTAGTTTATGCCATCCCATGGAATCTCGTGTCATTCCGAATCCTTGAAGTACCTTAAATTTCATTTCTTTCCTAATTTAAACCCCTGAAGGTGTTTTGGCAAAATGAGAGCCCTAATCTTGACCAATTGAGCTGATTTTTAGATATGTTATTCAATTGGCAGGTTCAAGTCACTTTGCTTCATTTCAGGTGATTTTGGATTTCTAAATGAGAGTTTTAGAACTTGCCAAATTTAGCCCTAAACAAGCTCGATTTCATTTCGCACCCAAATTTCACTTAATAGACCTTGAATTTCATTTCATTTGGTATGGAGTTTTCAGGGTATTACAACCTACCCTCCTTACAAAAATTTTGTCCTCAAAATTTGCACATAGTTAAGGATTTCTATTGAAAAGGTGTGGATACTTTGTCTTTATTTTGCTTTCTAGCTCCCGGGTGGTTTCTTCCACCCCGTGATGTTTCCACAAGACTTTCATCAATGGAATATCCTTCATTCTTAGACTTTGTACCTTATAGTCGAAGATTCTGACTGTTGTTTCCTTGTAAGTAGCATCATTTTGGATAGTTATTTCCTCCCAATGGATGATGTGAAAGGGGTCAGGTTTGTACTTTCTCAACAAGGATACATGGAAAACATTATGAGCTGAAGTCATCTGGTTTGATAGGTCCAACTCATAAGCGCATTCCCCAATCCTTCTAGTATTTCAAAGGGTCCGACAAACCTAGGAGACAACTTCCCTTTGAATCTGAACCTGTTGATGCCCTTCTGAGGACTGATTCTTAGAAACACTTTGTTTCCAACTTGGAATTCTAGTGGTCTTCTCCTCTCATCAGCATAGCTCTTCTGACGACTTTGTGCCATGATCAGTCTCTTCTATATCAACTTGACTTGGTTGTTCATTTCTCCCACCAAGTCTGGATCAGTCAACACGTGATCTTCGAGTTCTGCCCAACAGGTAGGCGATTTGCAGGGTTTTCCATAAAGAGCCTCGAATGGAGTCATTTTAATGCTTGCTTGATAACTATTGTTATAGGCAAACTCTGCTAGGTGTAAGTACACTTTCTAGTTCTCCTTGAAGTCTAGGATGCAAGACCTCAACATATCCTTTAAAATCTGGATAACTCTCTGAAACTGTCCATCTGTCTGAGGATGAAATGTCGTACTCATGGTGAGCTTCGTGCCTAACTCCTTCTGTAGACTCTGCCAAAATTGTGAAGTGAAGCGAGAGTCTCTGTCAGACACAGTTGATTTAGGCATGCCAGGAAGCCTCACTATTTCCTTAACATAGAGTTCTCTCAGCTTACTGATTTGGTTTGTGCATCTGATTGGCAAGAAGTGAGCGACTTTGGTGAGACAATCCACAATAACCCAAATAGTATCTTCTCCCTTCTGGTTCCTGGGCAAACCACTAACAAAGTCTATGGCAATGTTATCTCACTTTCATTCAAGGATAGGGAGTGGTTGTAACATTCCAGAGGCTTTCCGGTGTTCTGTTTTAACTTGTTGGCAAGTTAAGCACTTGAAGACATGCTTAGCCACGTTTCTCTTCATTCCTTTCCACCAGTAAGTCTTTCTGAGGTTCTGGTACATCTTGTTTCCTCCTACATGTATCGTATATTTGGTTTGATGAGCTTCATCCATGATGACTTTCTTACTTTGCCCATTCTGAGGTGCACAGATCCTCTCCCCGAGTCGTAAGGTATTCTCAATGTCTATCCTGAAATCAAGATGTCTACCTTGTTTAACACCTTCCATCAATCTAGTGAGCCACTTTTCTTGTCTCTATTCCTCCCTGATCTCTTGTATAAGGTCAGTTTGCAAGACATGTGGTAGAGGTAGGCTTCCTTCTCATTAAGGGTCACTCCTAGCCTAAAGTCGTCAACCAGCTGGTACATCTGGCCCTTTTCCTCTTCATGTTTGTGGACCTTCCTACTCAAGGCATCAGCCACTACGTTGGCCTTCCCTGGATGGTAGTATAATTGAAAGTCATAATCTTTAAGAAACTCCATCTATCTCCATTGCGTGAGGTTTAAATCCTTCTGTGTGCAGATATATTTCAGATTCTTGTGATCTGAAAATAGGTCGAACTTTTCACCATAAAGGTAATGTCTCCATATTTTCAAGGCGAACGCTATGGCTACTAATTCTAGGTCATGAGTAGGATAATTCCTCTCATGGACCTTCAGTTGTCTCGAAGCATAAGCGATAGCTTGTTGTTCTTGCATTAAGACTGCGCCCAGTCTACTCAGCGAGGCATCAGTATAAAGGGTGTAAGTGACACTAGGTGTTGGAGTTGTAACACAGGGGTCGTAGTCAACCTCTTCTTCAGTTCTTGGAATGCTTGTTCACACTTCTCATCCCATTTCAACTTGACTCCCTTTCTGGTCAACTTGGCCATAGGTCCTGCCAACTTAGAGAAGTCTTGGATGAACCTTCTGTAGTGGCCAGCCAATCCCAAGAAGCTTTTGATTTTCATCACGGTCTTAGGCTGCTTCTAGTTCATGACTACTTCTACCTTTCTTAGGTCTACGCAATGCCTTCTACTGATACAACATGACCCAGGAACTTGACCGCCTTCATCCAGAACTCGCACTTGCTATACTTAGCATATAGCTGGTTTCTCCTGAGGATCTCCAACACAATCCTCAGGTGCTCTAGATGTTCAGTCTCAAACTTGGAGTAGATTAGGATGCCATCCATGAATACCACCACAAACTGGTCAAGGTATTGTCTGAACACTCGATTCATCAAATCCATGATAGCCACAGGGGCATTGGTTAGACCAAAGGGCATAATAGTGAACTAAAAGTGTCCATATCTAGTTCTAAAGACTGTCTTCTTGATATTTGACTCCCTAATCCTCAACTGATGGTAGCCTGACCTTAGATCAATCTTAGAAAAATGAGTGGTTCCTCGTAATTGATCGAATGGGTCATCAATCCTAGGCAAAGGATACTTATTCTTCACTGTCTCTTGGTTCAGCTTCTGATAATCAACACGTAGTCTCATGGAACCATCTTTCTTTCTTACGAACAATACTGGAGCTCCCTAGGGTGATTCACTTGGCTTGATGAACCCTTTCTCCCTAAGCTCGTCTAGTTGAGCCTTTAACTCAACCAATTCTACTGGCGCCATTCTATACATAGGTAAGATTATAGGGTTGGTTTCAGGATAAAGTTCAATTTTTAACTCTTTTGGTCTAAATTACAACTTACACAATCTAAATGCTTGAAATGCCCTAATTATTGAAAGTGGTTGAAATATGTATGTGTTAATGTCTTGAATATGAGGATAGTTGTTTAAGACCCACTGAGCTTTGTGTTCACCCTTCCTTTAACATTTTTCAAGAATTTGAACTTGTGAAGAAGAATGTGGGACGCCTCCCTTTTTGTATACTTTTATATTGAAATTTTTTATGTAGGGCATGTTTGCCCATTTATGTCTTTAATTCCGCTGTAAACATTTTTATGTGCTCTTCCTTATGATTAAATAAAGAGTATGAATTTCCTTTTATCTTTTATGATGTAGCCTTGTACGTTTTTTTTATTAAGGCATGGGATATTGAGATTAGAAATTCAAGTGTGTGTCACTTGTAAAGTAACACCAAACCCGGCTGCCTTGTGGTTAAGTCCACTGTTTCAACAGTGGTTAAGTCCAAACACTCGTAGTGAAAAATACGGGGGTTGGGGTGTTACAACCCTACCCATGATCTAAAGTTGGCAGCTATTGTGTTTGCACTGAAGATCTGGAGACACTATCTCTATGGGGAGAGTTTTGATCTATTTTCAGATCATAAGAGCCTGAAATATGTTTATATTCAGAAAAAATTAAATCTGAGGCGGAGAAGGTGGGTAGAATTTTTGAAAGACTACGATTTTCAGCTGCACTACCATCCGGGCAAGGCCAATGTGGTGGTCGATGCACTCAATAGAAAAATTAGCAAGAAAGATAAGGACAGATGACAGATGTACCATTTAATCAGTGAATATAACTTGGATATTGCATCAGATGAGATACGAGCATATTTGTATGCTATGACTTGCTAACTGGACCTACTACACCAAATTAGAGATGGGCAGAAAAGTAATAAGTAGATTGTGGATCTCACAGAAGGTGTTAAACAAGGCAAACACACAAACTTCAAAATTGATGCAGAGGGTATATTGAGACTGGGGAACATAATTTGTGTGCCGAGTAATGGACAGTGCAGAAGAACCATCTTGGACGAGGCTCATCAGACTTAGTACACAATAAATCCAAGTGGTGACAAGATGTACCAGAACTTCAAGAAAACCTACTGGTGGAGGGGCATGAAAAGAGACATAGCCCAATATGTCTTTAAAGGTTTGACATGTCAGTAAGTAAAGGCAGAACACAAGAAACCTTCAGGAATGTTGCAACCGCTTCCAATACCAGAATGGAAGTGGGATAATATTGCAATAGATTTTGTTAGCAGCCTGTCGAGGAGTCAGAAAGGGGAAGACATCGTATGGATGATTGTGGATCATCTGACGAAGGTAGCTCACTTCCTACCCATTCGATCTACACATCCCGTTGGAAAACTTGGAGAGTTATATGTCAATGAAATTGTAAGACTCTATGGTGTTCCCAAGACCATCGTATCTGACAGAGATTCAAGGTTCACTTCTCAGTTCTGGCAGAGTTTGCAGAAAGAGCTAGGAAGCAAACTCACTATGAGCACTGCGTTCTATCATCAGACCGATGGGTAGTCTGAGAGGGTCATTCAGATATTAGAAGTCTGAGAGGGTCATTCAGATATTAGAAGATATGCTAAGAGCTTGTGTCCTTGATTTCAAGGGCAATTGGTGTAAGTATCTACATTTGGCAGAGCTCGCCTATAATAACAGTTACCAGGTGAGCATACGGATGGCTCCATATGAAGCGCTCTATGGTAGACCCTGCAGATCATTGTCTTGTTGGGCAGACTTTGAGGATCAGGTTCTCACGCGACCATAATTGGTAGAAGAAGTGAACACTCAAGTAAAGAAGATTCAAAAAAGGCTAATGACAGCTCAGAGTAGGCAGAAAAGTTATGTGGACAAAAGAAGAAGACCTCTAGAATTTCAACTGGGTGATAGATTTTTTCTGAAGATTAGTCCACAAAAAGGGATTAGACGGTTTTGAATCAAGGGGAAGCTAGCACCAAGATTTATCGGTCCGTTCGAGATACTCAAGCAGGTCAATGAGTGTGCCTATGAGCTGGACTTGTCGAATCGTATGTCCTCTATCCATAACGTATTCCATGTATCGATGCTGCAGAAGTACGAGCCAGACCCATCACATGTCATACACTGGGAGGAGGTCGTACTTCGAGACAATGCAACTTACGAAGAACTAGCAGTCAGAATACTATTCTTATCTCTTTATCTCTCTATTATTCTTATGATTCTTATTATCTCGTCATATGGCAATCCCTTATCTCTTTATCCCATGAGTCATCAACTTTATCTTTGTATTATTCAATTATTTTTTTTCAACAAATCACCCTTATCCAACTAACCTAGATAATCTCTATTATTATTATTATTATTATTATTATTATTATTATTATTATTATTATTATTATTATTATTATTATTATTATTATTATTATTATTGTTGTTGTTGTTGTTGTTGTTGTTGTTATTTTACATTATCTACCTCAATTATCATGCAATAAATAATAATGATTTTGATTTTAATTTTTCCTTTTATCTTCCACTAGCTCACCATCTTTATCTCACTAATAATCAATTTTCATTAATTTATTTTCTTTCATTATCTATTCCACATCATCTTAGATTATCTTGTTATTATTTATTTATTTTTAATTATTCATCCAACTCACCTTCAATATCTTTATCCATATTATTTATTTATTTAGTTTTTATTTTACCAACTATTCATGATTATTTATATCATTTTCATTATAATACCCACATTAATTAATTTCATTTTCAAAAATCACATATTGCCATTTAATTCACACATGAAAGTATACAATACCCGTAAAATCATGTATTTTTTTTTATAATTCATTAATTAATACATCAAAATACATTTTAAGCCCATTGACTCAATTTCTTAAAAATACGGGTCGTTACAGTCTCCCCTCCTTAAAACAAATTTCATCCTCGAAATTTACTACAATAATAAAAGATCAAGAACCGACTCTTATAATCTTAGGAAAATGACTCGCCATGTAGTCTTCTCGCTCCTAGGTGTCCTGCTCGGTACCATAAAACTGCCAACGTACACGTGCCATCGCTATCTCCTTGTTGTGCAGTTTCTTCACAACCCGATTAATGATAGCTACCGGAGCCTCATCATAGGAACAATCATCTCGCAACTCAACATGTCTCCAATCAATCATGTGCGAGGGATCGGGGTAGTACTTCCTCAATATCTACATTGAAATACATTATGTACTCCCGCTAGCTGAGGCGGCAATGCCAACCGGTAAGCCACATGACCTATCCTATCGAGGATCTCGAAAGGTCCAATGTATCTCGGAGCAAGTTTTCCTGAAACACCAAAACGAGTCTATCCCTTCCAAGGAGAAATCCGAAGTAGTACATGATCACCAACATCAAACTCAAATATCTTTCTCCGATTATCCGCATAACTTTTCTATCGATCCTAAGCTGCCTTCATGTTCTGACGAATTTGTTGGATTTTTTCAGCTTACTTCTATACAAAAGTAGGGCTCAAAACTGCTATGTCACCAACCTCAGCCCAACAAGCTGGCGATCGACAAGGTCGACCATATAATGCCTCAAATGGTGTCATGTCGATACTCGCCTGGTAGCTGTTATTATATGAAAACTCGCATAATGCTAAATGATCCTCCCAGCTATCACCAAAATCAAGGACGCATGCACGGAGCATATCCTCTAGAGTTTGGATCACTCTCTCTGACTGACCATCAGTCTGTAGATGGAAGGCTGTGTTCAAGTTTACTCTAGTCCCCAACTATCTCTACAAGCTCTGCCAAAAATGGGACGTAAATCGAGCATCTCTATCAGACACAATGGACACCGGGACCCCATATAATCTCACGATCCTGCGGATATACAATTGACTCAGCCTCTCAACCGAATCTCTAGTATGAATCGGGAGGAAATGAGCAAACTTAGTTAGTCTGTCAACAATAACCCAAATAGTATCGTGTCTCTGCTGAGTCCGAGGTAATCCCATCACAAAATCCATAGTAATGTTTTCCCATTTCCACTCAGGAATACCTAAGGGTTGTAGTAAACCACCGGGTCTCTAGTGCTTAGCCTTAATCTGCTGGCACGTGTCGCATCTCTGCACAAAGGTCGCAATATCTCGCTTCATCCCCAGCCACCAATAAGTACGTTGAACATTATGATACATCTTATTGGTGCCTAGATGAACGGTATACCTCAAGCAATGCAGCTCTGCTAGTACTCCCTGTCTCAGGCGAGGGTCATTTGGTACCCACAATCGTCCCCTGAACCTCAGTGCATCATCACTGTTAATCGACCATTCCACACAAGAAGTGTCATCTGCCCACTCCCGGTACATCACATAATCAACGTCATGAGGTTATACCTCCATGATCTCAGCAAGCAGTACCGGCTAAGCTCTCATCTGTGCACTAACTCTGATCTT
This sequence comes from Tinospora cordifolia, assembly GCA_030144865.1. Taxonomy (NCBI): domain Eukaryota; kingdom Viridiplantae; phylum Streptophyta; class Magnoliopsida; order Ranunculales; family Menispermaceae; genus Tinospora; species Tinospora cordifolia. The sequence goes on along the minus strand of JAJIYU010001502.1, from coordinate 15,458 downwards.
GGTCGAAGTCTCGTGGATATTCATTACTGTCACATAACCAATCATCCTCCAATCCTCAGACATAAGTCTAGCCACAAAAGCAGTTTCAACCTGTACTCTACTCAGCGCATCAGCCACTACATTAGCTTTCCCAGGATGGTACTCAATGGTAAAGTCGTAATCCTTAAGAAGCTATATCCATCTCCTCTGCTTCATATTCAAATCTCTCTGAGAAAATAAGTACTTGAGGTTCTTGTGATCTGAATAAAGTGTAAAACGCTCACCATATAGATAGTGTCGCTAAATCTTGAATGCAAACACCACTGCTGCCAGCTCTAAATCATGGACAGGGTAATTTCTCTCATGTACCTTCAACTGTCGTGAGGCATAAGAAATCACCCCGTTTCCTTGCATCAACACACACCCAAGGTCTGTCCCACATGCATCTGTATAGATCACCAACTCACAAACTGGTTCAGGTAACACAAGTACTGGTGCAGATGTCAAATGACACTTTAGCTCAAGAAAGGCCTCCTCACACTCATCTGTTCATACGAATGGCATGCCCTTCTGGGTAAGTTTCCTCATAGGTGCAGTAATCCTTGAGAAATTCTACACAAATCTGCAATAATAACCTGCCAAACCTAGAAAGCTACGGATCTCCGTCACTGTGGTAGGTCTCGGCCAACTAATAATAGTCTCAACCTTAGTCGGATCTACAGAAATATCATCAGCTCCTACCACATGGCCTAAAAATTGGACCTCTGTCAACTAGAACTCGCACTTATTATACTTAGCATATAGACGATGATATCAAAGAGTCTGCAGTGCGATCCTTAAATGCTCGGCGTGTTCCTCCTTAGTCTTCGGGTAAATGAGAATGTCATCAATAAAGATAATGACAAAGGAGTCGAGATAGGGACGAAACACTCTCTGCATCAGGTCCATGAACATCGCAGGGGCATTTGTCACGCCAAATGGCATGACTAGGAACTTATAGTGTCCAACAACAAGTCTGAAAGGTTGTCTTCGGTACATCCTCCTCCTTGACCCTCAGCTGATGGCACCCAGATCTTAGATCTCTCTTTGAAAATACAGTGGCACCTTTGAGCTGGTCAAACAAATCATCAACGCGGGGAAGAGGGTACTTGTTCTTCACTGTCACCTTGTTCAACTACCAATAGTCGATACACAAACGGAGGTTCCCATCTTTCTTTCTCACAAATAGCACTGGAGCACCCCAAGGTGACACACTAGGGGGTAATAAAACCCTTACTCATCAGCTCCTCTAGTTGGATCTTCAATTCATGCAATTCCTTAGGCGTCATTCGATAAGTAGGGATCAAAATGGGTTGTGTCCCTAGAATAACCTCAATAATGAAATCGATTTTTCACTTAGGAGGCAAGCCGGGTAAATCCTCAGGAAATACATCAAAAAAATCTCTGACAACAAGAATCTCATCAATACTCGCCTATGAAGGTCCCTCATCTATGGTGGTTAGACCAGCTAGAGTATCAATCTCATTCTAAGTCACCATTCTACCTCAGGTTCTCGATCTATTAGAGGCACTACCCTGAAAGATAATAACAGGTTGCCCTGGTATCTGAAATATGACCCTCTTGGAAAAACAGTCGACGTGCGTATGGTACGTGGGTAGCTAGTCCATTCCTAGTATAACATCAAACTCTAGGAACTCTAACACCCGAAGGTCAACAATGGTCTCCAAGTCACCCAACCTCAACATGCAACCCTCACAAATCCGATTAAGGTAAATGCGTTCTTCGACTACAGTATTCAACATGAGCCAGGTGGGTGACCTAAGGGGTTTAAATCTCAATCTGTCTACGGCGTGTCCAGAGATGAATGATAAGGTAGACCCAGCATCAATCAACACACATAAGGTAAAATCTAAAATAGAAATGATACATTCTACTAGAGTCGTGGTAGCCTCTGGATCAGGCTGTGTGATGGCCTATGCTCTCCCTCGAGTAATTGTAATGGTGGGTACACTGGAAGCTTGAACAAGCATAGGGTACTCATATCGTCTGTGGCTTGGCTGACCACACTGATAACATATAATTTGATGTCCCTGCATAGCCTGATATGTCTGGGTCGGCCCATAACCTCTATGTGTTGAATCTTGGCTCCTTCTTCGACCTCTACCTCAGGCCCATACTAAGTCAGTGGTTGTCCCACCGGCTGATATGTTTGAACTGGGGTGGCAGTGATCGGGACTATGGAAGATGGCTGACTTTGCTCCCCTCTAAACTGTCTTCCCCTATACTTCCTCTTCCTCAGGTATCTAACTACTCGAGCTCCACTATGATAACCTCTTGGAGTCAATGACTGGGGTTGTAACTGTTGTTGCGGCTGTACTATGGCACTGTATACTATCTGGACCATCGGGCGCTCATCTCTCCCATCAGTCTCGAACTATAGCGCCTGCCTTTGAAGGGCTTCAAAAGTAGCCTCAGTAGATGTCAATGTCGCCTGCTTAATATTTGGCCTTAATATTTGGCTCTCTCCCTTGGGTTACCCACTAACTCGGGTGCATACGCCTCCAGTCGGAGAAATCTATGGGTATACTCCTTTACCAACATGTCCTCCTGTCGTAGGGTTAGAAACTCCACCTTCTTATGCTCCCTCACTGTCTTAGGAACATAAGTGCTCAAGAATAATTCTCAGAAATAGGCCCATGTAGTAATCTGACTCTCTAAGTCTGGGTGGCCTTCCACCAGATCGCAGCCTCATCTTTGAGCATATGTGTAGCAAAGAGTACCTGGTTCTCCTTCAACAACTTCAACGTCTCAGTGTTCTTCTCAATGTTGCGAAGCCAGTTCTCCGCTATGTCTAAACTCAAACCCCCATGAAACTCCTTGGGTCTGAAATCAAGAAACCTCTTCAGAAGGCGATCATGAGTAGCCTCATCTCCCTGCTTCGCTGGGGCTACCTCTACGCGGTCTACAGCTTTCTCGGGTACAACTGGTACAGGGGGTGCTACTGGCTCAGCCCTCTGTCTCTCAGCCTCAATCTTATCCAGTCTCTCTCTCAATAAGGTTGTATGGGCCTGAGTAGCCTCAGTAGATGCCCTAATCATAACCTCGAACCTCTGAATGGGATCCTGCTTGGGCTGAATCGGAGGTGGTGGTGGTAGCACCGACTCTGGGATCCTACACGGTCTCCCACGTTGAAGAGGCATCGTGATTTGCATAAAACATTAAATTTCCATTATTTTTCCAAATTTAGCAGATCACAACTTTTAGTGATTATAACAAAAGATAACTACGCGTTAAGGTAGCTGTCTCCAAGTAATACTCTAATCCCCTAGGTTGAAGTTTTAAATCTTAAAACTCGCTAACTCCCAATGACAGTCAAATTCCCCTCATGATATGGCCACTCTCACTCGGTTCCTCTTCTTGTCAATCAGAAGCTAGAAAGTTTTCGTCCATAATTCCGCTGTGCTACTCTATGTCATTCCTAGGGTTTTCCTAACTTCTACGATTACTCTGAGGTTTCCTAGGTTAACACCAATTGTTATTCCTTAATTGAGAAACCTTGGACTCTGATACTAACATTGTCGAGACCCCTTCCCTAAGGAGAAGGATGAACTAACCGGCACAGTGTTCTAACAAACCCATTCCCAAACTGAGCTTGCCCAAAACACTGTTAAGCCTCTTTATAACACCATACACAACACTATCAGAGTAATCATAATAAATGCTGAAGCAACTAGAACAATTAATTACAATAGAATTTTTTTTAGACAAAAGTTAACTATACATACAATGTCCTAAATGTAGCAGTAGCAGAATGTCTAAGTCAGAAGAGAAGAATGAAGTTTCAACGGCTATGAATTGGGGTTTTAAGATTTGGTGACTGAAAATTGGGTGTGATTTGGCTTGGCTTGATGAACAAGAAAACAATTCACGATCTGGTCGTGCGTCTGGTTCATGAAGAAGAGAAAAGAAGAGTGACGAACCAGCTGGTGCAGTTTGGGCATGAAAGAAGATGAAGGAGGAGACGCACTGCAGATGCATGAAGAAGAAGAAAGAAATTGCGATCTGCTGGTGCGTTCTGCTGTGATTCGATAACAGAGAAGAAGAATGAAGGCAATGCCCTATATTTGGGTTTAGATTTGCAGATTATCGTTTGGGGGTTTGTAAGAGATTTTTGAAGCATACAAAGCTTAGATTTGTGAAGAATGAGTTGCGAAAGGGTATTCGAGGGTTTGGATTCTCGAAACTGTTTCAAGAAAGGTGAGCATACTTTCTTACATAGGAGCATGAGTTTTAGCATTTTAATTGTGTGTATTTTTAGATTAAATGCCATTTTTAGATTTGTAATATATCAAGGGCATTGAACCTCATTTTGAAAGGGTTTTGGAATGAAGAGTACCTTGCAGAGAGGTATAAAGGCTTGGTTTTTGTAATTTTGAACTATGGTAAGTTTTAAATGAATAAAGTGAATTAATTAGAATACAAAGAACAGGTTCAAGGGTTAAAAAGACTCAGAAACGAAAATAGGAGATTTTTGGAGTTTATTAGAAAAGGCTTCATGCCTTAAATTCTTATTTTATTAGAATTGATAATATTGATGATTCTGAATTTATTAAATTGTTGTGGAGTATGCTTATTATCGAAGTCCGGAGATTCGGAGATTTAAATTTATTAATTGATTTTGTTGGTTGAAAGTTAAATGGGAGAAATATTGAAAGACTATGATAGGGATGTGAAAAATTCATTTATAGAAGTCTTATTTTGTTCGTAATGAATTTTCTTATGAGATAAATGAATGATTTTGATAGGAAAAGAAACATGATAGGAGATTAAATTTTATTTGGAATCTTGACGTAAATATTAAATATTGGAACTATCTTATTGAAATAAAAAAATTATTTATTTAAGCCTTAGATTATTTTAAGCCTTAGATTATTTTATTTGAGTTGAAAGAGTAGTAGAGTCTAGAAAAATTTAATATGTAAATTTTCCATTGTCAGATTTAATATTCATTAGTTCTAATCTAAATCGTTAGTTCTAATCTAAATAGATTTATTTAGAATTCAATAAATCATAGAAGCTTAGAAATTAATTATTAAAGTTTTTAATTTAAAATTAAGAAATTCGAAAGAGTTAGAAATTGACTTATTTTGAATATATAAAATTCTAAAAATTTGGAATAACCCTGAATTAGATGAAATTAACATTTAGACTTCATAATTATTTTAGAAATTAATTAATCTTAAGAATATTTTGAATAAGATTAAATGCGAACTAGGAACTTAGAAATTTTTTTTGATTGTTGAATTTCAGAAATTTCAATTTTAGAGTATCGAGTATCTTGAAGGAAAGCAAGGTAGCCCTAAAGATCTGTAGAAAACAGTGGGTCTTACGTCAGCCTTAGAACACGTCTGTGGGTGCATTGTTGCACTATTTTTAATTAAGAGCTTGGTTAAACATGGTGGGACATCTGCAGTCATGGATATCGAGGCACTTGCACCATTGTTTTGGTATAATGTAATTCTGGGTGGAAGGACGAGTGTGGGATGGGGCACACGAATCTGGAAGCATAAATGGAAGCTTGGGGTTGCATTAGGCTAGCGTGCATTGTTTGCTTGTTTGTTAGGTGATTGTTTGTTATATTTGTAGTTTGATTATTTGAGTATTATAACCCAAACTCCTGTACCCAAAAACAGACGAAATACTGTAGCCTTAGAAGCATAAAAACCTAGACAACTGAGACAAAGTGAAAACTTAGAGACAATGAATCTAGAGTCATAGTAGCACAATAAACACAAAAGGGTATAAGTGGGTAGGAAGCCATGATACTTGAGTTAGAACATCACAACACTTGTAGTAAATCACGTAAGAGTTTGTGAATTTGTGGCTCTTCTTAGCGTTAATTCGAAAAGAAGGGTACGTTCACAATCTCTCTACTGAAAATAGGACACCCATTATTCCAAAATCACCAATGACAATGGAAGACGTGATACCTCAAGCAAAAGGGAAATGATGGAACTACTCAGTTATATGAAAGACTAGAGAAATTTTAATTAATTCTCAGGGAATGCTTTCAAAGGAGCAACAAACTGACATCATTTATCATTGCAAGACGATGAATTTGATGAATAGGATCTAGCTGAAGATGGAAATGTCCTATAAGTAGGATCAGAGTAGCGCAGCGAAAACATAATAGGCTAGTGGAAAACATAGGTCGATTGACAACACTAGTTTACTTGATTCAAATATCGATGAAGAAATTTTATTTAAGGGGGTAGGTTTTAACACCCCAGAATTTTGCAAATGCGCTACGTCGCAAGTAACATAAAATAAAATATACTTTTGTAGAAAAATGAGAATTTAAAATAAAATAACAAAAATAAAAATAAAATAATTAGAAGTTTTTACGAAAAAAATAATAAAATAAAAATATATATTTTACAATTAATAATGTTTAAATTAAAAATACGAGGTTAGCAAAAAATTAAAAAATTAATAAAAAAAATTAATAAATGAGTTAAAATCTCATTTTATTTAAATCTATGCATAGATTATAGTTTCAAAAAAAAATCAAATAATAGTGTATAAAAAAATAATAATAATAATAAAATAAAAATCTAAGATTTGATTGAAAAAGAAAAATGAACTAGTGGTTGAATGAAAGAAAAATAAATAAATAAAAATATACGATATTCGTGCGAGCACGATGGCACAAGTGGTACGTGCATACTCATCACTTTGCGAAAAGAAAATAAAACAAAGATCAAATATGAGTGTTTGATTAAAAAAATAAGCTAAAATAAAATAAAAACTCTAAGATCTAATTAAGAAATGAAAGTTAGATTGATTGACTAAAAAAAAGAATGATGAAAACTTGGGTATTTGATTGAAAGAAAATATTGATTTTAGAGTATGCTTTCGAATTAATTGAAAAAAGAGGAAAAAGATTATTTGGTTGGAAAACAAAAATTGGGAACTTGCTTTCCAAAGCTGAAAAAGAAGAAGAAGAAGAATTCAATTCCAAAAATTTCGCGAAGGGCAGAGAATGGCGAAGAAGAAACCGAAATCAGTGAAAAAAAAAAGAAACACAAACAAGATTTCTGATTGCTCTGTTTTGGACGAACAAGGTGAAGAACGAGAAGAGAGCAACGCAGCTTGCTGCTGCTGCTGTTGGTTGGTGAAAAAATGAAGACGAAGAAGATGAAAACCAGCAAATCACTGCTGGTTGTTGCAGTTGTTGCCAGACGGAGAAAAGAAGAGGGCAATCGGGTTGGACGGACTGAAAAGAAGACGAAGAAGAAGGGTAGCTGGCCGTGAATCACAAACAGAAAGGAAGAAAAAACTAGTTTCGATTGGAACGAAGACAAAAAACGACAACAGAAATTCCTGGTTGTTGCTATGGCCAGACGAAGGAGAAGAGAAGAATGAAGTTTCAGCGGCTATGAAATGGGGTTTTAGGATTTGGTGACAGAAAATTGGCTGTGATTTGGCTTGGCTTGATGAACAATAAAATAATTCACGATCTGGTCGTGCGTCTGGTTCATGAAGAAGAGAAAAGAAGAGTGACGAACCAGCTGGTGCAGTTTGGGCATGAAAGAAGATGAAGGAGGAGACGCACTGCAGACGCGTGAAGAAGAAGAAAGAAATTGCGATCTGCTGGTGCGTTCTGCTGTGATTCGCGAACAGAGAAGAAAAATGAAGGCGATGCCCTAGATTTGGGTTTAGATTTGCAGATTATCTTTGGGGGGTTTGTGAGAGGTTTTCTAAGCATACAAACCATAGATTTGTGAAGAATGAGTTGCAAAGGGGTATTTGAGGGTTTCGATTCTTGAAACTGTTTCGAGCAAGGTGAGCATACTTTCTTACATAGGAACATGAGTTTTAGCATTTTAATTGTGTGTATTTTTAGATTGAATGTCATTTTTGGATTTGTAATAGATAAAGGGCATCGAACCTCATTTTGAAAGGATTTTGGAACTAAGAGTAACTCGCGGAGAGGTATAAAGGCTTGATTTTTGTAATTTTGAACTATGGTAAGTTTTAAAGAATAAATTGAATTAATTAAAATGCCAAAAATAGGTTCAAGGGTTAAAGAGACTCAGAAACGAAAATAGGAGATTTTTGGAGTTTATTAGAAAAGGTTTCATGACTTAAATTTTTATTTTATTAGAATTGATAATATTGATGATTTTGAATTTATTAAATTGCTGTGTAGTATGCTTATTATCGAAGTCTGGAGATTCAGAGATTGAAAATTGTTAATTTATTTTGTTGGTTCAAAGTTAAATGGGTGAAATATTGAATGTTTGGTGTGCTTGAATGATGTGATGATAAATTTATATATTCATTTCATGCATAAATAGGAAAAATTGCATTTAGAAAACATTCTTTATTTATTTGATTGTCACTTTCATTGCATGTATAGTTTAATAAATTTTTTGTTATATGTGTGATGTTGTTGGTATGATTGGATTTGTTTGTAAAACTAAACATAAGAAGAAAAAATTATTAAGAATCCACGTACTGGTGCGATCGACAAGCCTAAAGTAGATCGAGGTGGCATCTCCTATATGTTACCGCTTGAGATTGACGAGCTACAAGGCAGATCGTAGCTATTCCCAACCTTGAGCTGCCTGCGACAGCTAAAAGTCTTTGAGAGACGGTAAGAGCTGCAGTAAGTCTCTCTTAGACTGTGATATCATAATTTGAGACATGATTGATTTTAGATGGTATTCAATACTTTCTAAGCTTAAACGAGATCACGGGGAATACCAAGAGTCATCTCAACACTCTTCCGATCTCAGACTTCAACCAAAACTAAATGAATGTTTGAAACGCCTAATGTTTAAAAGTGTTTGTAATATTTTGGGTTTGATCTGTATAATGCGTGTGATGTGTAGGATAGATCCACTAGGCTTTTGAGCTCACTCCCATTTTATTTTTTAGGAACATATAGACGTAGTGCGCAGTAGTCTACGTTTGAAGACTTTCACCTTTGCTTAAAAACCTCATAGGGAAAGTTATCCAAGATAGGAGGATTAGAGGTTCTATTTTATTTATTTTAATTGTAATAGAACTGAACATATATCTTCGTTTGAATTAAATTTTCATTGTTTTATATATGTAATTACATTGGTTTTGAATTTTCATTGTGTGATTTATGATTTACAATTAGTAACTTATGATTTATGATATATAATTTTTTATTTAAATTTGTTTTATCTAACTGTTGAAAACTGGTGAACAAAACGGAAAATGATTTTGATTTTTTGTTTTATGAGAAATGTATTTCCTTGTATTTCTCTGAGAACTATTTATCAGAAACGTGAATTTCAAAAAAAAAGATTTTGACAAAAATTTTAAGTAATATTTCGATTCTCAATGGGCAACGACCTATAGAATGTGATGGGAGGTTCGTTTGAGAGTCAGGGTGTTACATTAGCGATCTGTGCCAGAACCCTAACTTAAAAGCTATATTTAATTTCCCACACAAACTGCCAGACTACATGCTAAATGAAAACGAAAATGCTTGAACAGCTTAAATCCATCCCAGGTAAGAACGTATATCAAATTGTTGGTAAGTCTCCATAGTTCTTTTATGGAAATGTCTTGGATGTCACACATGATTCCAATATCACTAATGACAATTGAAGATGTGATACATCAAACTAAAAGGTGGTGACCGTAATGGAACACTAGGCAACAATTGAGGTGCATCAGTTCAAAAACCCATGGAACTACTCAGCTACGTGTCTCAGGGAATGCTTTAAAAGGAGCAACAAACTGACATCTTTTATCATTGCAAAATGATGAATGTAGTGTGGATTGACAAATATGTCGGTTGTATCCATGAATCCAATAAATAGGATTTGGCTGAAGATCCTTTGCATAGAATCAGAGTGGCGTAGTGGAAGCGAAATGGGCCATTGGAAAATGTAGATCAATTGACAAAGATAGTTCACTTCTTACCAATTTGATCCACAGACTTAATGAGTAAACTAAGGAAGTGATATATTCTAGACATTGCGAGACATACCATTTGAGTATTATCTTGATTCAAATTTCAAGGACGAAATTTTATTTAAGAGGGGTAGTGTAACACCCTATAATTCTACGAACGCATTAGGTTGCGCATGAATATAAACTAAAATATTATTTAGTAGAAAAATGAGAATTTAAAATAAAATAACAAAAAAAAATAGTTACAAAAAAATAAAATAATAATAAAATAAAAATATAGATTTTAGAATTAATAATGTTTTAGAAACAAAATAATAAAAATAAATGATTTAAAATTTTTATTTTGTTTAAAGATGTGCATAAACTATAATTTGGAAAAATAATCAAATATTAGTTGACAAAATTATTAAGGAATTAAAAGTCAAGATTGTTTGAGAAATATTGGTTGATCGAAATCTTGTTCAAAAAAAAAATAAAAAAACAAAAATCTGATATTGGTTTATGAAATGACATTAAATATTGGTGGATTAAAATTTAGTGTTTGTTGGAGAAATAAAAGTGAACATTAAGTGATTGGAATGATTGAAAAAAAAAGTGTAATAATATCTAAAATTCAGATTTTTGAGCAAAAGATGAAAGCTAAGAAATTAAGCTTAGAAAAAAAAAAGAAAGAAAATCGGAAGAATCTAGAAATGCGGAATGTTCAAGAACAAAGAAAACCGATTGGAAAAAAAATGAGAAATCTGGAATGACATGAGGATCCATGAACAGAGGCATGCTCTGTTTTTTTTTTTTTCTTTTGAAGATCAACAAGAACAAGGACGGGGTTTTGTTTGACGTTAAATTTCTGGACATGAAATTGAAATTGCGATTTGGCCATCGAATCCGTGATTGAAGAAGAAGGATTTCAGATCTGGTTTTCACGCACGATTCATGATTCAAGAGGGATTTGGCTTGACTTGAACAAGAAAATAGAGGAACGAAAGAGAAGAGTATGCTGATGCCCTAGATTCGATTTTGGGATTGAAATGGCTAGTTTGGGACAATGGAAAGAAGAACAAAAACCAGAAATTCTGGTTTTTGTTGCTGGCTATGAAGAATAAGAAACCAAGTTTTTCGTTGGCTTTTGTTGGTTGGTGGTTGGCTGGACGAACAAAGAAGAATAGAGGAAATCGCAAATCTGGTGCGTTGGTCCGTGAAGAATGTTGCTGCTGGTGTGTGCCGTGAATCTAATGTGAGATTTGTTTTTTTTTTTGAAGTTGCTGGCCGTGGATCGAAACAGAGGAAAGAAGAAACTTGGTGGTACAAGTTGTTGGTCGTAAAATATGGTATCAAAGCCCAGTATTATGATACACTAGGCTAGACTTGATTTTTATTAGATTTGATTTTCACTGAAAATGGATTTAATCGGATTTGATTTTTTCAAAAAATGAATTGTCTAAATATGATTTTGAAAAGTAGTACAATGGGTAGAAGTCTAGAGGAGAGTCAGTGATGCCATTTTAGTTGAGTTGGGTGATTCGAGTACTAGAGTGGTCCCTAATAGTTGACTTCTTCTCGGGATAAAGGTGAGCTTTGTTCTGATGAAAGGTCTTAGAGAGTTGATCGCTACTCAAAAAAGGTCTAAGACTTGGGATTGATGGTATCACGAAGAATAATTGTATAAAACTGGATAGAGATTGATATTAGGTGGCTAGAAGTCTAGGCAAGATTGAGATGATGCCAGTGTACCTGAGTCATAGGTTACAGGTGTGACTTGAATACTGAGAGGTGTCCCCGATAGTTGATTTCTTCTCGGGGAAGGAATCCTTGAAGGTTGATGGCCTTTTTTAGAAGGTGTGCGGTCTCCGATGGTCTGATCCCTACTTTGGGAAGATGTCCTTGAAGGTTGATCCCTACTCAGGAACAAGTTTGATTTGGGAACTATGGCATCATATAGAGATGCAATTGAGTTGAATACCATGACTATAGGTTTAGGTAGAGATCGAGTGTTATCTCAAAGGCACAGTGGATCAGAAATAAATTAAAAGCTTTTAGGACATAGGCTAGAGACTGATAACGTGTTTGAACGCGCACTTGTTTGGTTAGGACCCGAGTTTGGGAGGAGCCTGTATCTCTGGTCTCTCTATAGGATGGGGTGCATAAGGATTTGGAGGTACGAAGGAATTTTGGATTCGGAGAATGATGGACCATGTTTGGTGAGTGATCGATTTCTTTGGTTGAACTTGTACGCATTGTATTGTACTGGAATGCGGTGGTACAGTATGGTGGGTCTTGCATCAGCCTTAGAGCACATCTGTGGGTGCACTGTCGCTCTATTTTTAAACAAGGGCCCAGTTAAAAATGGTGGGACATCTGCAGTCATGGATATCAAGACACTTGCACTATTGTTTGGGTATAATGTAATTTTGGGTGGAAGTCTGTGTGGAAGGGCAAGTGTGCGATGGGGCATACGAACTTGGAAGCATAGATAGAAGCTTGGGGTTGCATTATGCTAGCATATATTGTTTACTTGTTTAATTAGGCGATTGTTTGTAATGTATGTAGGATAATTAAATTGAGTATTTACCCAAACTCTTGTACCCATAAACAGATGAAATGCTGCCGACTTAGAAGCATAAACCCCTAGACAAGTGAGACAAATCAAGAACTTAGAAACAATGCACCTAGAATCATTGAAGCATGATAAAAGCGAAAGGGTATAGGTGGGTAGGAAGCCATGATATTTGGGTTAAAATATCATAGTTCCTATATTAAATCACACCAAAGTTTGTGAACTTGTAGTTCTTCTCAGCGTCAATTTGGAAAGAAGGCTATGTTCACAATCTTTCCACTAAAAATAGGACGTACATTATTTCAAAGTCACCAATGATAATTGAAGACGTGATACCTCAAGCTAAAAGGGGGATTATGGAACTACTTAGTTAGGTGAAAGACTTGAGGAAATTTTAGTTGATTCTCAGGGAATGCTTTCAAAGGAGCAACAAATGGACATCCTTTATCATTGCAAGATGAGTATGATGAATAGGATCTGGCTGTAGATGGGAGTGTCCTATAAGTAGGATTAGAGTAGCGCAACGAAAGCGTAATGGGCTAGTGAGAAATGTAGATTGATTGACAACATTAGTTAACTTGATTCGAATTTCGAGGATGTAATTTTATTTAAAGGGGGTAAGTTGTGACGCCCGGCAATTCTACGAACGCGTTATGTTGCACGTGAATATAAAATAAAATATTATTTCGTAAAAAAATGAGAATTTTATCAGGATCCCATCAATGACCCTACCAACACAACAACTTGACGTGTATACTACTCCGTTTACCCGCCCAATTACTGTTAAGGCTCTTCTTAACACATATCTTATTTAACCAACTTCAGTGTATATATCAGATGTCACACACAGAGTAGAAGATTTAAGTTAATTCTGAACATTCACAGCTATATATACATTCATCAGTGTCATTTATATAGACATAGTAAAGATCGACAAAAACATTAACAAAATGGATTTATTTACATAAGAGGTTACACAACCCACATATTCAATCCTACTCCCAGAGTAAACTTTTTCCCTTATCCACTTGAGAAGGACCCGTAAAATGAAATAATAGATAATAATGAGCCCAACCAACTACGGGCGCAGTGAGGAACAAACCTAACTTATTACTTAAGGCAAATTTTTGAGAACAAATGGTTGCATGATGTTCACAAGTAGGGTAAATGCAGCAATAACATGATCATGGTCGCATATCGGTAAAACACATAAGTCAAACCTCGGAACTCTCATGGGCCAGGTGGTTTAAAACCCAGAATATAATACCCCATAACTTTGTCAAATAACTTAAAAATAAGCCAAAAAAAATCAAATGATGTAAGGTAAGTAGAATTATCAAATACTATTTGTATGAGAATTAATTTATAATGATGCATATAATGGAACAATTATGGAGTTAATTATCAAATAAGAATAGTGAATTATGTAAATAATTACTGTTACCTCTTTAAAAATAAAAATATGAAATAAATATAGATAAAAATATATGAAATGAATGAAAAATATAGAGAAATATGGATTATTAATTGTTGGCAATAAAAATGTGAATGAAATAGAAAAATATCTAATAAATACAATATTAAAGAAATAGAAAAGGAAGAAAATTAGAAAAATTTAATAAAATAGATGGAGATGAGCAATAAACCATGTATACATGAATTAGAAAGTGAAATTTAATTTATCATTAGCAAATCTCGGATAAAAGAAACTTTAGAAAGTGATTTTTGGCATTAGAAACACCATCCAATGGCCAAAAATACGAAATCCGTTCGATCTACGATCCAACGGCCACGATCAAGGCCGCACTGAACGCATGGGTGCATCGAATCACTGAAATCCGATGGTCCACGATCGATCTGCATGATCCAACGAACGCGATCAAACCCACACCAACGCGCGCGAGGACCGAATCACCGAGATCCAACGGCCTGCATCCGATCCGCCCGATTCGACGGCTCACATCTCACCCGCCCGATTTCGTTGATCGTGAACGGGATCTGAGTGTTGCGCTCAAGGACGATCCGACCATCCTGATCCGAGGCTTCGATAAAATACGAAATAAAATCACGAAAAAATCCAAAAAATTCGAAAAAAGGTTTCTAAAATTCGAAAAATTGGTTTCTAAATTCCAAAAATTGCCCAAAAATACTTGCTATTTTCTTATACTTGGGGGGCACGAAATTTTGAAGAATTAGCAAGTTTTCTATAAGAAAACACCACAAACTTACCATTTTCTACTCTTTTAAACTCTATATAAAAGATTCCCATGCTCACAATTCCTTTCATCCCAAATTGTAACACCCCAACCCCCACGTTCTTTGAGTTTTGGACAGCTACCATTATTCTGACGCTGGACTTAACCAATTGGCGGGTCGGGCCAGTGTTACTTTACAAGTGACACACACTTGACTTTCTATTTTTCAATACCACATGCCTCAAAATAAATTCAATAGTACAAATTCACATTTAATAAAATCAAGGCAATTAAAGGCAAAAAAAAATTCAACTTCTTTATAAAAGAAAGTACATAACTTTGTAAACTATTACATTGTTGATCAATAATCTCAAAATAGAAATATTAACTTTCAGCGGAAGTCTTATTTTAAAATTGGGCAACATTCCCTTGCATTAAAAAGAAACTTTAAGAAAATAGAAATTTGCTAAAAAGCTATCTAAAATTCCATGATCTTCATGATTTCAAATTCCTAAAAAATAAAAGGAAGGGGTGAGCACAAAACTCAGTGGATCTTAATTAAACAACCATTTTTCAAACTCAACTCAATAACATATCCATAATTCAAACACTTGCATACATTAGGCGTTTCAAACAACCAATTGTTTAAAGTTGTAATTTAGACCAAAAGAGTTTTTGAAGCCCTTGATGTTCTTTACTAAGTGCCTCCTTAGAGTGGAATGTGGCATCATATAGCCAATTCCATTGGACTTTTGGAACTTCAAGGGAGCTTA
>JAJIYU010001501.1:0-35401 GCA_030144865.1 Tinospora cordifolia | reverse complement strand
CTTCTTCTTCTTCTTCTTCTTCTTCTCATAATAAACTTATGCAAAATTTCATCCCTCTGTTGGACCAGTCTTACGCCTTTACATGATTTTCTGCTAACTGCACAACTATAAATTAAAATGAACGAAAAAAAAAAATAATAAGTTGAATTTTCTTGCAGAATTTCTCAAGATGGATGGGAGATTAAATGAAGCCAAGTATGAGTGTTTGTTGTTTGGTATGTTCCCATCGAGTTGATTATATACTTGCCCCGCTCAGCATCTTGCTTTACTTTTGCCATGGATATGTTAGTTCAGTTATGTACATCTGGGAAAGGAAATTGGGTTTCAAATAATTAACTTCCGGAAATCCACCAATAGAGGATTTTAGTAAATTCTACAATTTTGCTTTTTGTTTCATCTGTATAACAGATATGGATGATACGTTGTACCCTCTGAGTTCAGGCCTCAATTTGGGTTGCCGGAAGAATATTGAAGGTGATGACAGTCCAACTTTTCTTTAATTTTATTTTAATCTATATTTTTGCTCAAAACTTGATGAGGCAAGAAGAAAGATGAAGATGATGGTGGTGATTGCAGAGTACATGCTGCACTATCTGAAAATTGAAGAAAGCTTGGTACCTAGGATGTGTTTGGAATTGTACAAGGAATATGGAACAACAATGGCTGGTCTGAAGGTTAAAATGAATTAGGCCTCGTAGACTACCTTCGTTTCGTTCATCATGTTGTTTTTGTTCTCGTCTTCTAGTTTTGGATGATTTTTCATCTTTCAGACTTTTAATTCTGTTCAATATGTCTAAATAGAATGATTCTCTTGCTATTTTCTTGCAGGGACTTGGATATGAATTTGACAATGATCATTTCCATGCCTACGTTCATGGAAGATTACCATATGTGAAGCTCAAGCCAGATCCGATATTGAAAAATCTTTTACTCTCAATGCCACAACGTAAAATTGTAGGTTTCTGATCAGAACTTTGAATCTCCTTTTCAAAGGCAAAACAAATGATTATGCAAAATCTTGTTGTTTAACTTCAAGTTTGCTGGCTTTCCTGCAGATATTCACCAATGCTGATAGAGCACACGCAGCTGAAGTTCTTGAGAGGTTGGGTTTGGAGGATTGCTTTGAAGGCATCATATGCTTTGAGACTCTGAACTCACCAGTTGAGTCCAACAACTTCGAAAAGAAAATGGATAGAAATTTGTCTCCAGCAACTGAGAATTACATGGATGGTGTCGATGAAGATGCATCAGTCGGAAAAAGCAATAAATCTAATGATGCCGAAGATGTTGATGATACAAATGAACAAATCACCATCCGCCAGTCAAGAATTCTTTGTAAACCCTCTCTGGAAGCCATCGAAGCTGCTATTGAGATTGCAAACATTAACCCAAAGAAAACGGTAAATAAGATTATTAGAAGCCATCTGCTTCCATTGCATTTTTCACATCAACGCTTAGTGATAAAACTTTTTCTTCTTCTTAGATTTTCTTTGACGACAGTGCTAGAAATATTGCAAGTGGCAAGGCAGCAGGACTTCGTACCGTCATTGTGAGTCATTAATCTCGTTACTTGCTTCTTTGCATTTACAGCTTTACCTAGTTAGTTTTTTTCCCAAATAATCTAAACTAATTAATATTTTTTTAATGCAAAGGAAGAGTGAGGGTTGAGTAAATAAAGCAAGATTAATGCAAAAGTGAATGCCATCCATTTGGCTATAATTTTTTTAAGTATTGACTTATTATATTTTTAATTTTTTCTTATTTTGTTGATGTAACTATTAAGGCCATCTTCAACCTAACGCTAAAATGGGAGAGGCCTTTGTGGGCAGGGTTGCTCCAACCCTGCGCCATCACCAACGCCTAGAGGTGAACAATGTCACGTCAAATATAGATGACGCTGGTTATTTTATTTTATTTTGATGGCGTTGGTGAATAGTGTTATGCCAAATATAGATGGTACTGGTGATTTTATTTTATTTTTATTTTTTTTTTCAGTTTCTTTTTATTTTTTATTTTCAGTTAACAATATTTCTTTTCTTCAAAAAAGTTTTAAGTTAAATTTATAATTTTTTTCAGTTAAAAATTTAATTATTTAAAAATCTTTAGTTACTTTATTTATTTTTATATTATTTTATATAAATTATTTTTACTATTTTATATTATTTTATGCTTATTTTATATAAATTATTTTATGTTTTACTATTATATAATAATTTTAATTAATTATTATATAATAAAATAATTATTTAATTTTTGTAATGTATTATTTATTATTTATTTAGTAATTAATAATTAAATATAATATTAAGTAAATATGTGAAATAAAAATTATATATAAAAATATAATTTTAAAAAATAATAAAAAAGGAGGTAAAAAAGAATAGTTTGGTAATATTTTTTTAAAATAAAAAATTGAGTAATGGATTAGAGAAAAAATTACTATTTGATATTGAAATAATTTGAAATGAAATAAAAAATGAAGATAAGGTTGGAGATTACCTAATAGGATTATTTATATTTATTTATGTTACATTAGCTTTACATTAAAAAGCTAAATTTACATTAAAATATATTTTTTAGTTTAATATCTATTTAGTCTTATTTAGTATAAATACTTTTCTTAATTCACCATTTGCGTGTAGTTCATTGTGAGAAAACAAATAAAGAAAGCAGGATGGTTTATTGACCATGATGGCAGGTTGGGAGCTCTGTGCTGGTTCCAGGGGCTGACGTTGCCCTGAGTAGCATCCACAATATCAAGGAGGCATTGCCCGAGATATGGGAAGGAAAAGATGAGGAACAACAGGAACAACTTCTTCAATCCACTGCCGTCGAAACTGCTGTTCTTGCTTAGACTTCACTTTTCATCATCGACGTCCAGAATTCCCACGAGTACTAAATTAAGAAGCAAAAATAAGATAAAACTTTCCGTAATACACCGACGACAGGGGTCTTCCTTATTTACTAGTTAAAAGATGAATTAAGTAATAAAAAGAAAATATTAAATTGTATTTCTCGTCGTATTAATTGTAACATCCATTGCACAGGTTATACGGAGTGCACCCATCTGATGGAGATAAGATGGTTTCTACTCCTTATGAGTTGCTTACTAATATTTTAAGAATACTTCAACTGTTCACTTGCTTTTATCAAATTGTAATTTTACAATTTTACAATTTACTATGCATTCCTTCTCCAATTAAATTAACTTAACCAGCATTAAATATGGCTAAGTCGCGGCCGCACCAACTTTCACCTTGTACGGTCATCAGAGCAAATATGACGGTACAGACGTAAGTAGTAGTGGTAATTCTCGTGCAACATCAATACGAAAGCGGTGGATGTAATAACAAATAATAATTAAGTAATGTCTAAAACCAGCGCTATCCTTTCCCAGTTGCAAGGATGCAACAGCATGGAAAAACTCAGAAAAATACATGCCCAGGTCCTCCTCAACGGCTACCAAGACGACCCGGCCATTTCCAACAAACTTTTGAGCTTTTGTGCGGTTTCCATCTCTGGAAGCCTTCGCCATGCTACTCTCATCTTCAATCAAATGCGTATCCCGCCAACCTCCGCTTGGAATTCCATGATCAGAGGCTATTGTCAAAGCCCATCTCCGCTCCAAGCTGTGTTCCTCTACAACAATATGATGATTACCGGCCAATCCCTTCCAGATCACTTCACTCTTTCCTTTCTCCTCAAGGCTTGCGAGAAAGCCAACGCAAAGGACAAGTGCAGGGAGGTCCATGGTTCCATAATACGAACTGGGTACGTCGATAACGTAGTTGTATGCACCAATCTGCTTAGATGTTACGCAGGTAACGGTTTTATCCAAACGGCAGAAAGAGTTTTTGATGAAATGCCTCAAAAGGACTTAGTTTCTTGGAATGCCATGATTTCATGCTTGTCTCAAGCGGGTTTACATGACGAGGTACTTAGGTTTTACAATCAGAGGATGGGACTTACGCGAGTGGGTCTCGATTACTTCACTCTCGTTATCTTGCTCTCGTCTTGTGCTCACGTTGGAGCGCTTAGTTTCGGAATTAAAATGCATAAATTCGTTCATGAGAAGGGATTCTCCCTAGATAACGTGTTTTTGGGGAACGCACTTATAGACATGTATGCCAAATGCGGTAGCTTGGAAGGAGCTCGTCAAGTCTTCAACAAGATGCGGAGGCGAGATGTGTCCACCTGGAACGCGATGATAGTTGGGCTGGGAGTGAATGGCCACGGAGAAGAAGCTGTTGCTGTTTTCTGGGAGATGTTGAAGGTCGGAATCCATCGGCCAAATGGCATTACTTTTCTTGGTCTGCTTTGTGGGTGCAGTCACCAAGGGCTAATTGAAGATGGAGCAAGGTATTTTCACGTGATGAGCTCCAAATTCAATCTACAGCCAAGCGTCAAGCATTATGGTTGTATGGTTGACCTATATGGTCGCGCTGGTCAACTGGAAAAAGCACTTCGAGTCA
This sequence comes from Tinospora cordifolia, assembly GCA_030144865.1. NCBI lineage: Eukaryota > Viridiplantae > Streptophyta > Magnoliopsida > Ranunculales > Menispermaceae > Tinospora > Tinospora cordifolia. Next base: position 30,929 of record JAJIYU010001501.1, on the reverse strand, counting down.
TTGAAACTTCACCTTCCACAGAAGATCCAGTGCTGTGGCGGACATTGCTTGGCGCCTGCAAAATCCACAGTAATGTGGAAGTGGGAGAAACTGCATTGAAGAGTCTTGCTCGTCTACAGGCTCTTAGTGCTGGAGACTGTGTGCTTCTTGCTGGAATCTATGCCCAGAAAAGAGACCGACAAGGTTTTGCATCAATAAGGAAGTTCATTAAAGACAAAGGAATAAAGACTACCCCTGGGTGGAGTTGGATTGAGGTTGATGATTGTGTTCACAGATTTGTCGTTGGTGATAGGAAACATCCTGATTCAACAAAAATCTATGCAAAATTGAGAGAAATCACCCATGAAGTAGCTATCATGGGCTCTGTGAACCAGGGACGGCCCGGGGATTCAGGCAGAGACTGGCCTGGAATCTTAGCTAGTTACCATAGCGAGAGGCTGGCAATTGCTTTTGGGATATTAAGAACGCCAGAGAGGACAGGATTGCGGATTGTAAAGAATCTTAGGATCTGCAAAGATTGCCATTTGTTCACCAAATTATTGTCGAAAGCTTTTCATAGGGAAGTGCTCGTGAGGGACCGAGTACGCTTCCATCACTTTAAGGATGGTGAATGTTCTTGCAAAGACTATTGGTGAATAGAGTTGAGACTTTTACACACAAACTTCCTAGATTTGATGCAATGTAAGACAACATATTCTAATAACATTAATCTGATTCATAGGGTTAACTTATTGGTAGATCAAAAAGGAACTAAGGGGTACAAAAAATCTTTTCCGGGTTAAATTATTGGTAGATCAAAGGAACTAAGGGGTACAAAAAACTTGGGAAAAGAAATGGGACCTCAAATGTTAAGTAAAACAATCAGGCATCCATTGGTAACTCTCCACAATTAACAATCCGGCATGGCAAGCGAGGGACATCTGTCCTGCTCGTTTCCTGGGATTCAAGCTCCCTGACAACCTCCATTCCCTCAATAACATGTCCAAACACAACATGACGCTTATCCAACCACGGGGTCTGTTTCAAGCAGATAGAACATATATTAGAACATGATAAGAACATTAATTAGGGAAATTGAGTTTCAAATTGAGATACTAAGAATCTTGCATATGATAGTTCAACAACAATTTCATTGGTCTATAAGCCAAAACTAGGAAGTGAATGAGCAGCACGATGACTGGATTTCAAGAGGATAATTGTGCACAAAGGAAAAAAGAGATCTGGGTGATCAGTGTAGATTTTTCTCATGATAAAAATGCAAGAAAGGTGGCCGCTTGCTATTTTAATGTATAGCAAACAAAAAGCAGAAAGTCTAACCCCTCAAATTTTGTAGATCACCTGAATTCATCATGCTTTTCACTTGTCTATGGCTGGAAACACATTTTCTGTAAGTGTACTTACTTTAACTGTGCAAATGAAAAACTGACTCCCATTAGTATCAGGACCCGCATTAGCCATGCTCAATACTCCAGGTCCTATGTGCTTTACTGCAAAAGAGGTGTGCAAGAAACAAAATAAAATGCAACTGATGGCCATTGCATTGAAACAAAATGTCCAGAAGATCACAGTAAATGCATTGCCTTTTATTGAAAGTAAAATAGATGCACTCAAACTCAACTCATTTCCATGTGCAAGATCACAGTAAGTGTATATAGCCTTCCCTTGAAAAGGAAATGGAAGTCATTTCTAAGGATGATGTCTTAAGATTGAATATATTTAGCCTTTAAACCAAATAAAAAAAAAAAAAAAACAACTTTAGTCTTAGGATGATGTCTTAGAGGCTCATGGGCTGAGGGCAAAGCAAAACTTTAAATTAGAAAACATAATGCTCAGAGTGTGAGAAGCCTTAAGTAAAGGCATCCTAAAACGACTTCTAAAAGCATTTTGATTGCTCTTATTATTTGCAATTTGCGATGACCTTGATGTACTTTATGAAGAAAATATTGAATTTAATTGTCACGTTTCTCGCATGCATAATGTCCAATGTTATTATCAAGAAGAAAGATTACAAAGAATGCCTTCAGTTTTAGTTGAGGTTTCATCTCTAGGGGCATTAAGGAGCATTATGTGAAAGATCTTCCATATATGTGAATATAGGCACTTTTAAAATATAAACAAGTCATTTGGTGAATCCCTAGATTAACTATGCTAGGCAAAGGAAGGGGAAACAAGAACATAAGCAAAGGAGTTTGGAGGAGTAAACCAAGTTCTAGATGGGAATACGGGTTGGATGTTATACTGTTATCAGCAAAGTGGAGTACTGGATCAATTTGATGTTGAATATAAATAGGTAATGAGCAATGCAATAAGCTTCTGTTAATTTTGGGAATTTTGAAAAAAATGGAATTGTGATAAGTGGAGTCGCAGAAGCAGTTTTGAACTTTTGAGTTTAAAGAGACCATGGAACGACGACGAATTGAGGAGAGACAAAGAAGAAGGAAATGGAATGACAACGAAAACAAGAGCAGGACTGGCAGGAGAAGACGAAACAAAGAATGAGCGCAACTTTACAACCAAAATCTGAAATGATATACCACAAAACCACGAGTAGAAAAATATCAGGGGGGTTGAAATGGGAGAGGCGAATAAATGGATGGGAAAGGCGAAAATGGAAGATGGATTCAGTGGACACATGCAGAACATGCACATGGGGACAAACCAATGTGGAAGGAAGTCTTGTTCCCCACAACAGGAAAGGTAGAAGACGGGTTGACTACAGTGAAGCGGAAGAGAAGAGACAAAAAGGTGTTGTTTAAACAACAACTTATAAAACCGGTAACCAATTACCAAAAAAAGTACATTCCTCCAAGGAGCATGCAAAGGAGTAAATGCGTAGTGACAAAGAAGATAAAGGGGGAATGGGACTACGTTACGTTTCCAACAAAATATAAATCCTTCTTGTTTTGCTACACAAGTGACTCGAAGGAGGTCATAGTCAAAGAAGAGACCCAAAATCGCCAATACCAACTTGTGATAACAAGGGAAGACCTACAGTGGATGAAAAAGAATCTAGAGAAGGCAGCTACAGAAGAACGGCTACAACAGACAAAAGTCCGTCGAAGTAGGGGTTACAGCATAACAATGGACGTGCTGGTGAATGAAAGGGGCAGATTCATCAAGCTAACGAAGATGGTGCAAGAACAACACAAAAGTGTAGTTATCCCGGAGGAACGGATGACAGAGGCTTGGCGAAACCTATGGAAGGCCTTGGATCTAGTTGTTAACGAGGAAGCGGAGCGTTGGGAGAAAGAGGAGAGGAAACATAGAAAAGCCGAGTAGAGGAAGACGAACGAGGATAACAGTTTGCAACAGGAAGAGAGCGACCGCAGAAACGACACTGGAAGCAAAGGTTATTGGTGACAGGATAGAGAGGGGAACAAAAGACTCAAGAGATATGTGGCGGTAGGGGATGAAAGACAGAGACCGACAACCCAAAGTTCCTCATTGGCGACGAAGTTTCTTGTCATACGCACCCACGACGAAACCCCCTGGAAAGTCATTGAACGATCTAACGAGCATATGTTAAAGAGGATGACTCACATTAGGAAGTTGGATGTGGCTAAAAGTATGATACTATGCCACGCAGATGAGGAAATACAAATCCTAAGAGCAGAAAAATACAAGACTCTCCTAGGAGGGTTCTACATAGATGAATGGTATGAGGAGACAGCCTGCCTAGGAACAAAGGTAGCATGCTGGAACAGTTGGATGAGAGTTGAAGGTATCACTCGGGACAACTGAAATATATACACCTTCGACAAAATTGGTGAAGCATGCGATGGTCCTCTGGAAATAGCAAGCATCACAAGCTCAAGTTCGTCCATGGAAATGGCCTTCCTCCGACTACGAGGCCACGAATCAGGCTTCTTGCCAAAAGATTTTGATATCTATGACGAACGGGGAATCCAAGAGCTATGGCTAGTGGAAATTGAACGAAACTGAGGTATAGAGATCAAAGAGCTCAGAAATCAGATCTTGGAGCAGTTTACAGGATGCCACCGGGGAAGCTTATTGGAGCCAGGGAGGTGGTGATAAGCTGGCTGGAGAAGCGAAGAGGTGGTGCTCAGCAGTAGCGACGATGGTGATGTGGACCCTGAGGTGGAAGTATAGCTGGTAGAACACGAGGATGGAGGAAGCGGCAGGGGGACTACAGATGATAGAGCGCCCCATCATGGCGGGCCAGGGGCCAATTGCCATACGACACACTACGATGCTGAGCAGGAGGCATTAAATGCCAAGTCAGACCATGCTTTTGGCAGTCAAAACTTATTACACCTGATTCAAACTCAAGGCAGTGGATCGAAGTACATGGGCCTGAAAAAAAGGGCCCAAACCACGTATCGGACTAGATTGGAAGGATCCAACAGAAGTGGACCACGAAGAGAAAGCAGCATGGGTGGGCCAAGCAAAGGAAGCATCATGGGTGGGCTGGCTACGGGCTTAAACGAAGACTAGCTCAACAGAGAGGGAAAGAAAGTTGCGGGCCGGGAACATAAAGGCAAGATGGACAGAACAATAGTCCATGCGTATAGCAGGGTCAAAAACAAGTAGAATAGAGACAGAATGGGAGTTCCGGCCCAATGGGAAGCCCGGAATGAGGGATGGGATCTAGATTCCGATACCGACCCGAATTTTTATGGGTACTAGACGTTGGAGTCACCCCATATGGAAGAAGAAAGAAACCTCATGCATGGAGCTGAACAAGGAACGTACTTGGATCAGGCCAAGGTGCGTAACCCTTTCTCAACTTACTCTTCTTCCTCCTCCTCCTCACTCTCCATCGACTCCTCTATAAGCAACTCTGAGTCAGAGTACTCAAGCTACATTCCTCCAACGAACGATGGTAGCCATGACAAAAGGAAACAAAATTACAAAGATAAGTCAGACCACAAAGGAGAATTAGCAGAGGAGGAGCAGGAGATGCTTGGCACACAGTCCCACAATAAGAAGATAGAGGAAGCTCAGGAGAAAGAACGAGAGGGTCAAGAACTTCTTGCAAGCCATAAAGTGCAACTGGTGGCAGTGCAGTAATGGAGAGTAAGGCCTTTGGACACTACATTTTCGATGAAGATCCTAAGTTGGAATGTAAGAGGTTGCGGGTCAAAGGAGAAAAGGCGAGCTATTCGCCGCACTATAGGTGCTTCTCATGCGGACCTTATATGCCTGCAGGAGACGAAAAAGGAAAAAATGGTTCTTTCCCTCGTCTCCGAGCTATGGAAGAAGCGTTTTGTCGGTTGGACAGAGTTACCAACAAGTGGTACTGCAGGGGGGATAATTATCATGTGGGACACTCGCAACATATCAGTGCAGAACGTGTGGGTAGGATCTTATTCCATTACAGTGATGATCACAATAGGAAACATGGAGAAGTGGTGGTACATAGTGGTTTACGACCCTTGTGACGACGAAGGCAGACAAGACTGTTTGACTGAAATGGTTGCAGCCTCCTCTCATATCAACGGGCCGTGGTGCATAGGAGGTGATTTCAACATGGTTACAAAAATGGAGGAAAAGAAAAACTGCAAGTTCACAAAGGGCATCATGCGAAATTTTGAGGATTGGATTTAGGATATGCGGTTGCAAGAACCGGACTTAAGAAACTTATCCTTCACTTGAAGCAATGGCAAAACAAGCCCGGCAATGTCTAAATTGGACAGGTTTCTCTGTAACGACAAATGGGTACAAAGATTCAGCAACCAGAGAGTCTAGGGCTTGCAGAGAGTTACCTCAGATCACTGGCTCATAATCCTTGACACTGACAAGATCAAATGGAGACCAACACCTTTTAGGTTTGAGAATACATGGCTCCAAAACCAAGAGGTCAGAGACATAATCCAGAAAGAATGGGAGGACTCTATTAGAGGTCGAGTGGGGTATAAGTTTATGACGAAGTTGCACAACCTGAAAACAAAGCTGAAGGAGTGGTGATCCAAACAAGGAGTAGGAGATCAGACTTTGAAAAAGGAGTTGATGGAGAAGCTGGAAGGGTTGGATAAGAAACTAGAGGTGGAAGAGGATCCAACTTTGTGGGAGGAACGTCGCCAGCTGAATGGAAAAATAATAGTCATGAAAACCAAACAAGAAAGAAAATGCCGACAGCAGGCCAAGATGAGATGGGCTAAGGAGGGGGACGTAAACACAAGATTCTTTCACAGAACTTTGTCATTACGAAAGTCCAGAGCAACCATCACAAAATTAGAAGATCAGGAAGGCAACCTGGTAGAAGAAATGGAAGACATCCAACAGATGATCATTAACTATTATGATCAGCAGTTTCAAGAACCTTTGAACTGTAGTTGGGAAGTCGAAGGTCTTCAATGGAATCAAATCTCTGATGTAGACAGTGCCTGGTTGGAGAGGAACTTTGAAGAAGAGGAAATAAGAGCAGCCGTCTTTGGCTGTGATGGCAACAAAGCCCCGGGACCTGATGGATTCACAATGTACTTCTTTCAGAAAGAATGGGAAATAATTAAAAAGGACCTATGCGAATTTATGAAGGAATTCCATGGAGATGCTGTGATAAACAAAAGAGTCAATGAGACGTACATTTGTCTCATCCCCAAGAAATACAACTCCATGAAGGTGACTGACTTTAGACCTATAAGCCTGATCACAAGCCTCTACAAGATCCTATCAAAGACCCTCGCTAACAGATTAAAGATGATTCTGCCAAAGATTATAAGCGAGCATCAAATAGCGTTTGTTCACGACATACAGATTACAAATGCAGTTTTGATTGCCAATGAAGTAGTTGAGGATTATAGAACCAAAGACAAAGAGGGTTTATTGCTCAAGGTAGACTTCGCCAAGACTTACGATTCAGTCAAATGGAGTTCTCTGGATTTTGTTCTCAAAATACAAGGATTTGGAGAGAGATGGAGAAGCTGGATTCAAGGCTGTATCCGGACAGCAAACTACTCAATTTTTATTAATGGAAGACCTCGAGGCAAAATCTACGACCATAGAGGGCTGCGACAGGGTGATTCGTTGTCTCCATTTTTGTACACTGTAGTTGCAGAATCCTTCACTCGCATCCTTGAGAAAGCTAGTAAGGAAGGAATGTTATAAGGAATGAAGGTGGGTAAAAACAACATTCCTCTAACTCACTTGTTATTTGCTGATGATTGCTTGATATTCATGCAAAGAACAAAAACAAAAATTCAATAGGTTTTGAAAGCGTTGAGAATCTTCTGTCTATTGTCGGGCCTAAAGATAAACGGATCCAAGAACCAACTACTGGGAATTAACATTGATAAGGAGGAAATTAAGAGCATAGCAGAAGAGATGAAGGTGGGCCAAGGGGAATGGCCCCTCATGTACTTAGGGATACCATTGGGGGGAACCCCTTTAAAACTAATTTTTGGGATCCTATTATCCAAACCATTAGAAGGACTACAGGATGGAAAAGAAGTTACCTATCTAGAGGAGGAAGATTACTTCTATTGAAATCAGTCATAGAGGCACTTCTGACATACTATATGTCTATCTTCAAGATCCCAAAGAAGGTTGCTGCGATTGTACAGAAGCAGATGCGAGACGTTTTATGGAAGCAAGAGGATAATGAGAAGGGTCATAATCCTGTCAGCTGGAGGCAGGTTTGTAGAACAGTCCAAGATGGAGGCCTTGAAATTGGAAACATTATCAAAAGAAGTGCTGCCTTAAGAGCCAAGTGGTTATGGAGAATGATGGATAAACCGAAAACAATGTGGGCCACCATAGTGAGAAGCATACACGGATCAAGAGCTTGTGGGAGAGAAGTGGCTGTTAACAGAAAATGCAGCTATAGATCGTCGTGGAAGGACATTCATAACCTTTATGAGCAGTTTAGACCTAACATACAATGGAAGATTAGAAAGGGTGAGCAAGTGAGGTTTTGGGATGACATATGGTGCGGTCAAGGTCCCCTGAAAGGAGATTTTCCTAGCATTTATAGGATGTGTATGAAAAAAGGAGGCTCGGTGGCAGAATTCAGATCAAGAAACATCGAAGGTGATAAAATTCAGTGGGGATGGAATTTGCACCATCAAAGGCACATAGGTGATAATCATCTTGAGGAGCTTTGAGAACTTTTAAATCGGCTGAATAGCTTCAACCTAAATGAAACAGGGGGTGAGGATAAACCGGCGTGGGATGGGGAAGGAATCAATATTTTTTCAGTAAAATCAGCCATGAAGAAACTGACAGCTCCAACCCCAGCTCATACAAGCATATTGACTGACTTTATATGGAATACAAAGGCTCCCATAAAAGCTTGATTCTTAATGTGGCTGATTAGTCTTAATAAACTTAAGACTAATGAAAACCTCCAACGTACCCTTCCCACACATTGCTTACAACCTTCTATGTGTATTATGTGCAGGAAAAACGACGAGACAACCAAACATTTGCTTGAGGATTTCAGGAAAACAGTAGCTATTTGGCACAAATGGAACTGGCATCAAAGCTCCATCTGCCCTCCAATTGCTGAAAACTAGTTCCAAATTCCCGACCAAGTCAGAAGAGCTCATATGAATCAGCATTGGAAGCTCATCCTGGTGGCGGTCTAGTACACAATATGGGAGGAACGCAACAGAAAAATGTTTTTGAATATAGATAGAACGACTAGCCTGTTAAGGGAAAGATCCAACCTTTTGTTTGCCAGTTGGATCTCCACATTTAAGATAGGAAAAGATATAGTTTTTCGGATTGGCTTTGTAATAGTGGTTCGATCCTCCAATCCTTTTCAATTTCTGATTGTATGCAATGTGAAAACTAAGCCCGGATACCTCATCCGGCTCTTTTGTACCTTACATTCTTATTATTAATAATATAGTTTCTGTTTCCAAAAAAAAAAAAAAGTGGAGTCGCAGAATATTTGTAATTTTGTCCAGATTCTTTTCTGAAGAAAGAAACAAGATGTTTTATTTATTTAATAATGTTGGTGAGTTGAATTACATCCGCCCTATAACAGCAAGGCTTCACTGTCTACATATTACATTTTATAATTTTTTTCTCATAAGCAGGAGCTCCAATTCACCACGCAATCTGATATAGGGATTCCTATGTTCCATGAGAATACTGCTACTCACGAAGCTGCTTTGATCTTGATGACATCCCATACTTTTTCCACATCGGTCTTCTTGTCGTTGAATATCCTGTTATTTCTTTTGAACCATACTGCCATATAGATACATAGAAAGCAATCAAACCTGTTCCTTTTACATCATTGGCTGCTGTTCCATGTTTCATTGTTAGAACCTCTTCCAAGTTGGTTGGTTGTAGCTACCTTCCTCCCAAATATGCAAACCACCTGCCCCAAATATCTTTCACTATCTTGCATTCTACTAATATGTGCATAACAGTTTTGTCTTTAGACTCACAGAGTGGGCAGCATTGTGGCAATAGTGCCCAATTTGGTGCCTTCCTTCGCAAAATGTCTTGCGTATTTATCCGACCATGAGCAACTAACCAACTAAAAAGATCTTAACTTCGGTGGGGCTTTAACGTTCCATAGTGTTTCCTAAATCAGTATTGTTGATGTAGCTGTGTTTGGGCTAGGGCTTTAAGGAACTATGTAGTTGACAAAGTACCCAACTCACATAACATCTAGGATAGGTGGTCACTGTGTGGGACATTCGAACCTGTTGGAGTCTTTCTAGTAGAACCGGAAAGTGATGTATTCTTCTGTCAGACAAATCCCGTAGAAGTGAAAGTTTCATGCAACTGTTTCATTGTTGGTTCTTCTATCTGCACGATGTATTCTATGGCCTTGTTCTTCCCTGTGGATAAGTTGTATAACAGAGGGAAACTATCTGAAAGTGGAGCTCGTCCTAGCCAAGGATCTCCTAAAAGCGACGGGAGTGCCCGTTGCCCACACTTGGTCTTATGTGCCCCAATACCTGTCTTTCCAACAGAGAGATAACTTTTATGGGCTGAAATAAGTTGCTGTCTTCACTTTCCTTTCTCAGATCTAAAATGGTAGGGAAGGTTACCACCATATATGCTATAGATCACCCTTGCCCATACTGCGTCCGGGTCTTTAGCTAGTCACCATACCTATTCACCGCATAGTGTGATATTCCTCTTCGCCAATCTTGAATCCTCTAAAAAGCAGACTGTTGCACTTTCTCCCACTTGACTAGCCTTATAGCACTTTTTTCTTCTTTTCCTTGCCAGAGGAAGTCCATCTTTTTTTTTCCTAATTAGATTAGCCACCCTGTCTAGAACTCAGAATAGTGATGAGTAATATGCTGGTAGGGCCAATAACACAGCTCTAATAAGAGTCATTCTTCCTCCTTAAGACAAGAATGCCCTCTTTCATCCTTCAAGTCTTGTTGCTACTTTGTTGATCATGGGATCCCAAAAACTCTCATGGTTTGAGTTTCCACCTAGAAGTAGTCCCAAATAGTTCATTGGCCATGTGCCTACTAAGCATCCAATTCTGTTGGTTGTCCCAAGGATAAGATCTCTTTCAATATTGATGCCTATGATATGACTCTTTGTCATGTTTATTCTCAATCCTGACATCTTGCTAAAACATCTTAATAGGTTGGGGGCAGCCACTGTTTTCTTCTTCTCCTTTCAGCAATAGCAGGGTGTCGTTTCTGTATTGTATGTGTGAGACTTCAACCCTTTCCTTTCCTAGGTAGAAGCCTTTGATGATTTTCATCCTTGCTCTTGTGATCAATCTACTCTTGCAATCTGCGACTAGAGTGAACAGAAATGGAGATAGTGGATCTCCCTGCCTTAATCCTCTACTCGCCATGAACTTACCCAAAGGCCTTCCATTGATCATGATTGAATATGAGATTAAAGATATGCCCATTATCCATTTGACCTATTTTCCCCCAAAGCCTTTATTCTTCATCACAAACTCTAAAAAGCCCCAATCTACTGCATCATAGGCCCTTTTTTTTTTGAAGCAAAAACTATGATTGTATTAATAGTAATAGAGAGCGTTACAAACTGAGGGAGCACACAGCTAGATGAGATATCCAGGGTACAAGCAAAAAGACATTCAAAAAACTACAAGGATTGTAATATATCGCCCCCATTACATAGCCACTCCCCAAAAGAGTACTTTAAGCCCAATTTGCTACTAGAGATCCAAGTTGGAAATAAGATGTTCGACCGTTCCCAAATCAGTCTTCCAGATTTCTGTGTATCCCTAAACAGTCTTGCATTTCTCTCTTCCCATATTGTATAACAAGTTGCTGCCACCATCACCTTCCAGTAAGGTCTAATGCACCCTTCAATTCCCCTTGCTGGAATGCTAAATAAAGACAGCGGATGAGGAGGGATAAGAGCAGGATGAACTTGTTCCCATTGTGGCCACAGTGTTTTGATCATATTGCAGTCCACCAACAGATATTGGGATGTTTCCCCATGATCCCTGCCAAGAACACAGATAGTCGACTGTAAAGTAAGGTGGGGGAGTCTTTTCTATAAGTTTTCAACAGTCTTTAGTTTTTTCAAATAGATGAGCCACATTAGGATTCTAGCCTTCATTGACACTTTTGCCTTCCATATGAAGTCCATAGCTGATTGATCCAGTCCCGTGTGCAAACCCCTATTCAGCTTTTTCATGAATGAACTAACTATAAATTTTCTGCTTTGGTCTTGTGTCCAGCACGGTTTATCTTCTGCGTTGCTATTGTTGGACTAAAAATTGTTCAGGGTCTGAAGCAAATCCCCCAATTCCTTCATTGTGTTATCATTCACGTTGCTGGTTATGTGGAGATTCCAATTCAATTGAGTGCTTCCTTCCACTGTGGATTCCATCATGAAATTAGAGACTGTTGCTTGCTTCCTATTACTTAATCTGTAGACATTAGGATATTTATCACATAGAGGTTCCTGATCACACCAACTGTCCCACCAGAATCTAACTCGATCTCCTTTTCCAACTTTCCACACTACATTAGGTTTAAACTGCTCATAGATTGTACAGATATCTTTCCAAGGAGAGCGGTGGCTGCATTTTCTGTTAGCACCTGTAACCATCCCCGATTCCTTTGACCCATGTATGCTGCGCACAATTCTAACCCGTAGGGTATTGGGGTTCTCCAACATCCTCCACAGCCATTTCCCTCTTAACGCTAGATTCCTTTTTATTACTCCTCCCACTCCTAGTCCCCCTTTACTAACTTCTTGGCTCACTTGTTTCCACCCAACCATACTTTTTCCTTTTTTTTGATTCCTCATGATTCCATAAGAACTTCCTCATTAGATTTTCGATACAAGCTACTACTGTTCTTGGAATCCTAAAGACTAACAAAAAATATGTGAAAAGAGCTTCCAGAACTGTCCTCAAGAGAAGGAGTCTTCCCCCTCTAGAAAGATAGCTCCTTTTCCATCCTGCTATTCTTTGTTCTATAGTACGAATCATGGGGTCCCAAAAACCCACTTTATATGGATTTCCACCTAGCGGGAGGCCTAGATATGTAATTGGCTATTGCCCGGGAGAGACCCTCAGTAAAGCCGCCTTGTCTACAACCGCACCTTCATTAATGTTGAGCCCTAATAGTTGGCTCTTTGCACCATTGATTTTCATTCCAATGAAGAAACTAAACGCCTATAACACATCTTGTACTACTGTAATTTCCTTTCCATCATTTTTCATGAATATAATGCAATCGTCTGCAAAGAGAAGGTGAGTGAGTTGGATGTTCTCTTTACCTACTGTTAAGCCTCCCAATTTTCTTGCTTGAGCTGTTTTCTGCATAAGTCTTGTAAGAGTGTCTGCCAACAACGTAAAGAGAAATGGGGATAGAGGGTCCCCTTGTCTTAATCCTTGTAGACTTGTTGAATTTTCCCCTAGGTCTTCCGTTTAAAAATATGGAGTAGTTTACTGTTCTCAGGCATCCCCAAATCCATTTCCTCCACACTTCCCCAAAACCTTTTCCTTGCATAACAGCATCAAGGAAGCTCCACCTAACTGAATCATACGCTTTTGCTAGGTCCACTTTCAGCAGTAGGCCTTTCTTCTTAGATACTCTGTAATCTTCTACCACTTCATTTGCAATCATAATCGCGTCCGTGATTTGATGGTCCTTGACAAAACCAAGCTGGTTCTCACTTCTATGATACTCCTCCACTACCTCATTGGCTATGAGAGCCGCTTCCAATATTTGTCGACTGTGTATTGGGTCTCCTCAATTGTGGTATGCAAGACTGATCTAATTCTCTTAGCTAGTAACTTAGTGATTATCTTGTATTAAGCTTTGACACCAAGCTGATTGATTGATGGTCCAACAATTTCCAAGATTTTGCCTTTTAGGTGCGAAGAAAATATAATTCTCATTTATCTTCATTAACCATCGCAGAATCGTGAAACTCTTCAAAGACCTTCAGCGAATCCTATTTTAAAACTTCCCATGATTTTTAAAAAAATGTCATTGAGAATCCATCCAGTTGTGGGGGCCTTTCCTCCACTATTAGGCACTACCACCCTCATCCTTCCTCTGTGAACTGTCCTTCCAATCTCTCTCTATCCTTTTGTGCTATCTCTTGCCAATGCAACCCGTCCACAGTCCATTTTAATCCATTATCGCCCAAATAGAGATTTTCGAAGAATTTCACAATTTCACCTCAAATCCTATCCTCTTGCTCCCAAACGAATCCATTTTCCCCTTCTATGTTTGAGATGGTGTTCTTGCTCTTTCGGTGGGACGAGTTTCTGGCAATACCTTGAATTGTGGTCCCCTTCTTTTAGCCATCTTATTTCTTTATATATGTAAACCCATTTTGTTCTCCTTCATGCAGATCTCTACTAGTTCTGCCTTGTACAATAATTTAAAGCTAGCCACTTCCCTCGACCACTCCTCTCTCTGGTAGCTGGTCCAAACCTGCCATGTAGGATCTTCATTTTCGAACCCAAACGGTGTTGGACCCCACCGGATGTTGCATGAATTTAGTAGGATGGGTCTATGATCTGATGTTGTTCTTGGCAGTGCCTCCACTTTCACTAACTGAGAGGAGCTTTCCCATTTGGGTGTGATCAAAAGTTTGTCCAGTCTCCCACAATCGATTGTTCCCTTATAATTGATCATGTAAAACATGCAATGGCCATAGGGGGGATCCTTTGGACCTAGTTCATTGATCAATTGATTGAACTCTAGCATGCTATGTGTCAAGCTGGCACTATTTGGTTTTTCTTCCACATTTCTTGTTCTGTTAAAGTCTCCAAATACACACCAGCTACTGCCACCTATTGTTGATAGCCCAAAGTAGCTCATCCCAGAACCCTTGTCGTAGTCGTGTTGAATTAGGTCCATACACCATTGTCAACCACCATATTTCCTCGTCATGCTTCCCAATTAGTACCAACCCTGTGCGTTCACCTATTATGCTTTCTAATAATACCATGTAGGTCCATCCTCTATATCTAGAGCTCCACAATTGGCTCATAAGCCACTAATTGACATGTTTTCTCTTAGTTTCTTGAATCACTATTATATCTAGTCTTGTTTTGGTGATGTTTTCCTTTATTAGCATTCTCTTTTTGCTGGAGCTGCATCCCCTCATGTTCCATGACAATATCCTTGTCTTGCACTGTACTCATCCCTTTCCGCCCCTCCCTTTCCTTAGCAATTTCTTTGCTTTTCTCTAAAGTGGTCTTCCCCATTGCTTGGTTTCTTTGAATCTCACAGACCTTCAACCCCATCTTTCTCAAGTAATAAGCTAAAAGCTATTGTGACTCTCTCCTTATCGTCTTTTTTGAGATCAAGTTTGGGCTGGTTTTGCTATTCCATTTGTCTATGTGGGTAGGTGTACGCCGCTTCGCTATCTTATTGTTAGGAATGCTCATTTCCCTCCTTTTGTTTCTCTACATGTGAGAATATTGTCTCAAAACTATTTCCAAATCCAATTTTTCTATTGCTTCCATTGACAAAGAGTCATCATCCACAAATGATATCAATCAAATCTCTTCCTGACTGTCTCCTTCACCTTTCCATTGTGATCCTATGTCATTGCAGTTGTCCTCGTATTTTTGGTCCATCCCTTGTGTTGCCATTTTGATGGCTCAAGTTATGTCCATTTCTCTTTTCATCAATTTCTTTGATTTTCTCAATCGCCATTATCTCTGCTACTTCTCCAAATATTCGTCTACCTCTATGCTATCTTTGTATATCACCCCCTTTCTAGCCCTTCTTTGATTTCTCTATTCTAGCAAAGCTTATTGAGAAAATAGTAATTGGCCACTCCTAAAGGAAGCATGATCTAGTATGCCTAGCTCTATGGAGTTATTCCTACTTCTTGCCACACGTGAGTCTCCATGGAGAGGTTGCCCCTTTTGTTGTCTTTTCCTCTATCTATTATAACACTTTTTCTGGGATTCCAGCCTGCTCGCCTTGTTTGGTCCATTATTAGGCCCAACCTCATCGTCCTTATCTATTTCTATACTTTTCATCCCTTTTTGCCTTGTTCCCGTCGCATTAAATATTTCATTAATGTCATTGCCTGACGAAAGTCCTCTTGTTGGCTTGCGTGCTAACTCAACTAGCAAGATTCCATTCTCTTCCTATCATGTGGACTTGTGTTTGGCCCCTAGAAGCTTCTCTGCTGGTACGAGTGTTCTTTCGTTTGACACCATGTTCCTCTCTAATTTTGTGCTGTACAAGCTTGGGTGGCCTCCTTTCTCCAACTGTCGTATACATGCTGCTCCTTTTGTTGAAAAACTTCCATTTCTTTCCTGTTTCAATTTGATTTCCATTCACCGTTCATTCTCACCAGCTGGAATTCAAAGGCTACATTGTCAATAAACACCTCCATCAAGGTTGGGTAGAAGCCATTTTACTTTCCTCTCACTTTAATTGTTGCCATCTTTGAGTATTGGAATTTTATTGTATCCTCCTGAATCTCCCAGTAGACCTCCTAATTTTTCATCTATCTTACCAATTATGAAACTATTCCAATAAGCAAAGGGTACCTATGATGCCCATCCACTCATTGCTGCAGTTGATGGGGGGAGTTTCCCACTATATCTCGTCATTCCAACATCTTGCCTCCACTTTGCATGATCGAAATGTTTTCCTTATTTCCTTTTTGTCCTCAGTGTTCTTAGCCCACATTACAACGAGTTCATCATCAAAATCGACAAGAATGTAGGCTGTCCAATGATTTTCGAGACCTCCTTACTAGCGGCTCCCCATCTTATTGACGCGTTACTTCTCGCTATCACTATAGCTTTGCTCTTTCTACTTATACTCCACTATATTGTCCATGTGTTTTGAATCTTTTTTGTTCAATGCTCCCCTACCATTAGGACCCTTCTTCCAATCCAAGCTCCACTCTATATCCTTTTCTCTCGTGTCTCTTGGTTTCCCTTGGTCCCCCGTATCTACCACCACCTTCAACCTTGTAGAGAAAGTGAGCCAGTTTGCTCCCCGACCTCCATCCATCAAGTATTATGATAGCCCTCATTGTGCCTCTAGCAACCTTCACTATTCTTGTGAACATTCCTCTTATATTTCTCCCTGTTGTAAATAGAATAGGTTGTCTGTTTCTCAAAGTGATAGCATGCTACTCATCTTCCTCAATCTTCCATGGCTATGGAGCTTATCCATCTAGCAGCCACCATACATATAATTACTGCAAAAGTTTTTAATCTAGTTTTTTCCTTTATTTCGATCTTTTTTACCTTTGCCTTTAACATTAGAACCTACGTTGAATAGAGCCATTTTTTGTGATTTTGTCTAGATTCATTTGTTTATTTTCTTCTTTCATTGGCCAAGTGGAGTTAAATATATTCTCGTTTGGAAATTCTTTTGTTAAAAATTAATTCTATCAAATTTGGCAAGAAAATGGAGACAAGGATGTAATCTATAGAGTTAAAGGTTAAGTTTTGTTAGTGAAGATCTTTAAAAGGAATTGAAGCATGTGAGCACTAGATAGGAAAAGACTCCAATCTTGGAGAAAAGTATGGAAGTGTTGATGAGTAAGCTAAATCAATTGCTTCATGCGCAACCATATCTTAATTTCAGAAATGGTGTCAATGTGAAGGAATTGAATTATCATGGTGAGGATGAGAGAATTCACTATGCAAACATTAGATCTATCATAAAGCATAACAGATCACGTTGATGATCGACTAGAAAAACTTGAACTTTAGACATTCAACAGTAAACATCCAAAAGGCTAGTTGTTCAACAGTGTGTATGGAAGGCAACACCTTAGTGTGGTTGCAATTTGAATAATGGCAATGCCTTTGTACAACACTTCCCCCTTTCCTCATCTCTAATGATTCAATGATGTCTCCTATTTCCTTATCTTAGTCCATGTCATCCTAAAGCTGGTTCTATTACATCTCTTAATTTGCTCCTTTAGCTCCTTAAGTCTCACCATAAGTTTGTGGCCATATCCCCCCAAGTCTACACCCCTCCACTACCAAAGACATAAAATCCCTGTGTGCTAGCCATACATTCTTGAACTTCAAGCCCCATTTGATCTTACTTGCGTCCAACAAAGGTCTATGGTCTGATATAGTCTGAGTTAGTGAAGTTTATCTACTCATTGGGAACAAATCTGTCCA
This sequence comes from Tinospora cordifolia, assembly GCA_030144865.1. Classification (NCBI taxonomy): domain Eukaryota; kingdom Viridiplantae; phylum Streptophyta; class Magnoliopsida; order Ranunculales; family Menispermaceae; genus Tinospora; species Tinospora cordifolia. Next base: position 13,417 of record JAJIYU010001501.1, on the reverse strand, counting down.
TTTGGTGGAGACTAAAAGCCTATGGAGCCGACTACAAATCAGATTCATCCTCATGTTTGATTAAGTGAATCAAGCGTTAGATAAGGGAAAGTCCACTAGTTGCAATTCATCAATAAGCTGGTTGCATTTCTGCATGCTCCTCGTGAGACGAGCTGCTCATCTTGTCTTTGACCAACCTTGTGGTGTTGAAATCTCCCACAATGCACCATCCCTCTTTGCAGACTACTAATAATATTGCCAATTCATTCCAAAATAGTTCTCTCCACTGTTGATGATGGGTCACATGTCCCTGTTAGCTACCAATCCTTATCTATGAGACCCTTTAATTGTACTATCACTGTATAGCTCCCTATTAGGCATTGTGTAGAAGTCACTAACCTTGTGTCCCATATTCAAATTATTCCCCTAGATGCTTCAATAAACGGAAGAAAAGACCAACCTTTGTGTTTAAAGCCCCATAATTTGCTTAATAGCCTAAGCTCAATCCTCATCCTCTTTGTTTCTTGCAGCACCACTATGTCTAGGTTCACCTTTCCTCTAGTTTTCCTAACTAGACATATTTTCTCGCTATCGCACATGTCAAAAGATCTTCACTTTAATCACTTTCGATTCCCTCATTTCTACCACCATTGTGAAATAGTTCCCCCATCCCCACCCCACTAATTTTGGGGTAAAAAATAGGGTGTTGTGTGGGAAGTGGAGGTAGCAGTTCATGTATTAGTGGAGTCAGCAACACCGAGTTCTTGTCCCTCCCTCAGCAGACTCTCTCTTTCAAATTCTCGAAAGGGTCGTTTCAACAAATCTTCATCGATTTTGGAAAGTGATATTGGCAGCTGTTTGGTATAGTGTATGGAAAGAAAGAAATGTCCGCATCTTTTTGGACAAAAGTTATTTGAACCGGCTTATATGGGAGAGATCCAATATTTTTTTTGCTACATGGATCTTAGTTTCTAAAGTAGGAAAAGGCTACACATTTGGAGAATAGTTTTGTAACGAGGGGAATATATTACAATCTTTGTAAATCCCTTCTCTGGATATCTCATCCAGTTTTGTAATTATTTTATTATCAATAAAGTTTCTATTTTAAAAAAAAAAAAAAGATTGTTTGATTAATGTGCCCTACATGGAATTTATTGCTTTGTTGGTAAAGGAGGTTGACACTTGTACAACTCATAGTTGGTGACACAGAAACCTTTTGTTTTTGGGAGGATAGATGGTTGGGGACAAAATCATTGGCGCATTCCTTCCCAGCATTATTTAGATTATCCTTAATGCATGACCAACCAATATGTAACTTCATCACTAGAGCTCTCCAAGTGTAATCCACTTTCCTAGAACACTAACACAAAGAGAACTGAGTGAGCCACTAGCTTCTTAGTAGCAGTAGAGATGGTGCAAGTAAGCAACCTAACTCATAACCTCAAATGGTCCCTCCAAGCAAATGGGTCACTTTCATTAAGTCTCTAGCAGATGCCTCCCTACTACAACATTCCAACCTGAACCTACAAAGTTACATTTCAGCAAAGGCATGGAAGATGCAAATCCTTTGTAGGGTTAGAGCTTTCATGGGTCTTACCACATGGGAAGATAACCACCATAGATCTACTCCCAAAGAGGCTACCAAATCTATTCCTATCTCCACAGTGTTGTACTTTGTGCTTTCAGGCAACGAAAAGTATAGATCATCTCCTTTTAGGATGTGAATGGGTTAGACATGTGTGGGATAAATGGAGGCAGTTCTCTGCAGGTCGAATCACCCAACCATCTTCAATTGAGGAATGTTTTAGAACTAGGGACAAAGGAATCTGGAGGAAGATTGCAAATTGAAATGGAGGTGAAGCACATCACAATCTTCACTACTTCATGGCAAGTGTGTAAGGAAAGGAATAATAGTCTTTCATGACAAGTTTCGGGACCTAATCAGATTGAAGGAAAGCTCCTTCATTTATACTGCTGAGATTGTCAGATTGGTTTTGTCATTAGGCCATTTGGGATGGTGTATTCATAACATATTACATTTAGTGAGTGTTGGAAAAACTAGTGACAGCCAATGCTTGTTCAGTTAGACCAACATGAATCTTCTATTGGCAGGAGGGAAACCATATGGGGGTGTACTTCAATGCACCAAATTAAGCTTATTCCATTCCATCTAAACACACAGTTTCTCTTCTTCCCATGGTCGATTGTACCACTTTTAGATATGATGCTGAGTTATAACAAGAAAGGGAAGAAGAACTTCCTTTCTAATGTGATGAGAAATATCTTTTTGGTCTTCATTCTAAGGAATAGGACTTGCAGGTATTTTTGATGGGCAATTAGGAGGTTGGAATGGACACTGAGGATGTCAATAGTGAGGTATAGCATCCTGCAACAAGCATGGGAGTGATTTTGCATTTAAAGGTGGTTTTGACATCTTCAAAAACTATGAAACTCAAGGGACATTAGGACAGCTAGAGGTAGTAGTGTTGATGAGGAGGGGACCTACTCACAATTGCATTTCAGAAAGTTTGGATCAAAAGTTGGGGCTGCGAGTGACAAAGACTTCAGGTTATAGTGTCGTTATGGGAATCAGTCTCTGTGCATGGGAAAGGCATTTGTAAAGTGGTGGTATTGTCCTTGTCTGAGCTTAAGGTTGTGGATGATCTTTTAGTTTTGGGCAGTTCAAATGTGTCATGGGGATGCAGTGGTTGTCTACACTTGGCTCCACAAATATTTTTAAAGTTCATTATTATGTACAGTTAGTTATTTAGTTCATTTTCAGTTTGATACAGCTATTCTTGTATATAAATATTGCACATTGTCATCATTTGTATTGAACTAGGGAAGACACTTTTTTCAACCTGTCTCTGTTTTCCTACAATCAAAGCAAGCCTAATTTTCTCATTCTTCTTACAATGACCTGAGATATACTAAAAAGATAAATGGATGGTTCAGAAGTTTTCCACATCAGGGCAAAGGAATTCTTCATCAGACAGAAGGAGAAGAGCAGGAAAGTCAGTATTGTTGAAAGATGCAAACATCATTCGTTTTTTACGGAGGTAAGGGAGAATTTGGCTCTGTGGCTTTAAGCCTTGGAGGTTTCCATGGAGCAAGTGTTCACAAAAATGATGAATAAATCAACCTGCAAGGATGGATGTGGAGTGCTTTTCCTAGAGAAATTTAAATAATGAAAGGGGATGGTTTTTCAGGGTGTTTTAGTTTGAGAATGGTGATTCCAAGGTGATCACGATTCTGGACAACTACCATGGATTCCACAGTGGAGTGGTTGACATCCTCTCCCTTTGGTACACTATAGTTGGATTCTACAGTGGCATATATTGTTGACAAGCAGCTTATGTTAAGATGCTTCATTTGATGACCTTAAGGCTCATCTTACCTATGTGCAGCAGCTCATGAAGCCTCCGGCTGATTGTTGCATCATGATGGCCAATTCTAATCAGGAGAACTTGTTTTCTTTAGCTTCAACCTTATCGTCAACATTCATTTGCTGTCTCAAAGGGAAATTAGCTCCTAGATACAACGGCCCAAATGACATATTGGGATAGGTTGGTATTGTGGCCTGTCATCTACGTTTGTCACCATCTTCGTGCATGCATCTGGTATTTCATGGGTCTCAATCGCATTGTTCTGTTAGATTTAGACCTATGCATTTACTATAGGTTTTGCCTCTTTAGCTGGATGATAAATCAAATTCAAAGCTTCAAGTCGAATGACTGATAACTGGGGCCCAACCACATTCATCTACCTCTATGCCTACAGGTCCTCACTTGTTCATCTGTTGGCATGATCTTCCTAATTCAGAGGCAACATGGGAGACCTTTGAGGCTTTTCGTAATTTTTTTTGAAAAAGGAAACTCATATATATATATATTAATAAAAGGATTACATGCGGGACGAGAAGTCCGGCCATCAAGCAAAACAGATTACATGGAGCATAAAATATTTTCCCCTTTACAAAGCCATTCCCCTAGGGTATACCCAAGCCCTAATTTAGTAACACTAATCCAGGTAGCAAACAACATATTAAATCTTTCCCATAACATTCGTTCCGTTCTCTTCTTTTCTACAAAAATTCTGTTATTCCTCTCTTCCCATATAGAATATCAGACGGCTGCCACCAAAATTTTCCAGTAGGGTTTCAGTTTCGGGTGAAACTCGCTACTTGGAATCTGAAACATATGATGTCATATGTTTGAACAAGTAACTTTCACATACCCATTTCCATTACAACTTTCAAAATGTCCGTCAAAATTTTTTTTCCACTAGCTTTCTTGCTGAAAATACTCTTTAAGTCTCTTTCTGTCAAATCTATTTTGCATCCTCACTAGCATTGCATTGCTAGTTCTATACTCACTAAGAGTATCTTGAACTTTTCTTTGCTTTTTCACACTCTCAAGACCATAGAATAAGCCTTGTAATACTTGGTAGAGGAGCAGTACCAATATCAGGTTTTTAATGCGACAAAAACCATCATTTTATTCCATCAAGAATTGTGTTCGCCAACTGAATAAAGTGTGATTTGCCAATATCATTCCTGCTCCACATGTGCACTTGGTATGGACACTAAACATGCTATTTCATCCCACATAAACTTCATACAACACTGAGCCACCAACAGATTTCCTTGTGAAACAGAACTAATCTCCAGTTGTATTTGATAGATCACTAGACCATTACATTCCCCAAACCCCTCTTCCACTTCTCTCACAACTCTTAACAAAAGCTGTGTGATAGAAAGCTTCAGCAATATTCTTCCAAATTCAATCAAAAATCTATGATGTAATCGTACAATCTACCCTATGCCACTACATAAAATATGATGAATCCTCACCGGGTTTTTTACATTTACCATCAATAAACCCTACCTTTACTTTAGTGCCTAGGGGAATCTCCTAGACCAATTCTCATAGAGGAAAGCTTTACTTTAGTGCTTTGGGCAATCTTCCGAGACCAATTCCAAGAGAGGAAATTATTACCTTTGTATGGAGTTGTAACCAAGATTATGCCCAAATGATTGGGAGTTCGGAAAAAACAAAGAATCTATGTCGTAATACATCCATGTTTCAAGCAACTCAAAAACAAGACCTTGGGTTTCTTAATACATCAACCATTATTATATCAATAATCTTGAATCAATGCAGCCTTCGAACTTATTGCCAACCAAGAAAGCACTAGTAGATCAAAACTTTGATACCATGAACAATTATATAATAGCAAAATTATCTACTATCAAGCATGGATAGAAAATTCAACTTTGCCTCAAACTTCAATATTTGAAAATTTGAATTAATTCGAAGAGTTTGAAAAATTCAAGAGAATTCTTATAAAAATTTGCTAGCTTAGAGAAGTTCAAAAAAATCTATGTAAATGCTAAAATATGCAAAAAATTTCTATTAAAAATGATGAAAATAAATATAAATTGATACATTTTACATATAAAAATATAAATATAATAGTTTTAAAAATGTATTTTAACATTAACAATATTTAATGTCCATCGCACATGTTAAGAATTTTATATAATTTACTTGTGTATTCCATAAATTTTGCTGAAATCTTCAAAGTTTTGTCAAGTTTTTGTAAATTTTCTGTTACAATTAGACTCTAGTTCGGTAGCCAAAAATCCGAAATAATTAGTTGAATTTTGCTGAAATTCAGTGAATTTTCATTCCTTGCTATCAGGTTTGCAATCACAATTACAGAATCCTTTTAAATAGAGAACAAGAACAGAGAGCATTAATAGCACAAACAAAGTAACAAATGGAAAAATGTTTCTCATTCACTTACAAATACATATAGTGGTCCACATATATGCAAAAGCACAGGAAAAAAAAATAACAAATTGCCTCTGTTAACAAATTATAGCTCACAATAAATAATTAACTAATTTATTCTTAATTTAACTTGGCGAATTAATTAATGAACTACGTAACTGTACAACAGTATTGATAAACCGCCGGAACATTTTGCTAATGCTAGGTGAAGGAGGAGGAAACAAGAACATGAGGAAAGGAGTGTTGAGGAGTAAACCAAGTTTCAATTGGGAGCAACTTGTGTTAGGTGTTATATTGTGCCTAGCGTGTTGTCAAGGCGGTAAGGCAGTTTAATAATAAGCCTTCATAAGGCGAGACGGGGCCTACGCGATCCTTAAAATAATTATTTAAAGGTCCTTGAAGAATTATTTATTTATTTATTAGTCTTTTATTATATATGTGTGTGTGTGTGTGTATATATATATATTGTTTAATATTTTTTAATTTTATTTATTTATAATTTATATTTAATTAATTAATGATATATAAATTATAAATAATGACATATATTAGATAGTACATCATGATAAACACATGATCATTACAAGTTCACATACTTTATAATCATAACATTCCAAAAAGAAGATCTAGTTGTTGGAGGAAGAGAGAGAGAGAGAGAGAGAGAGAGAGAGACAGAGAGAGAGAGAATGAGAGACGCAGAAAGAGAGAGAAGAGAGACGCAAACAGAGAGTGGGAAGAGAGACGCGGAAACACAGAGAGGAATAGAGTAGAGAGAGAGGGAGAGACGTAGAAAAAGAGCAAAGAGGGAGGGAAAGACGCAGAACGAGAGAGAAGGAGAGAGCATAGAGAAAGAGAAAGAGACATACAGTGAGACGGAGAGAGTCGTCAGAGTCACTCACCAAAGAAGACGTCGAAGTTCTTTGCTGAAGTGTCGAAGATGATCGTCGAAGTCTTAGAGATGATCGTCGAAGTTGGTTCGAGTCGTTCGACTTTGAGAGGTTTGAAAATGACGTTATTAGATTTAGGTTGAAGTTAAAAAATAAATAATTAATTAAAAGCCCTCCTTTTTATTTAATTTACAAAGAAGCCTGGTCGTCTAGGTATTGAGGGGGTCTGGGCGGCTAGGCACTGCCTAGGCGACACCTAAGCAACACCTTGACAACACCACCTAGGCAGCAGCTTAACAACACTGGCGTTGGGTCTTAAAATGTTAATTGGGGAGTGGAATACTAGATCGCTTGGATGTAGATATAAATAGGGAACAAGCAATTTAGTCACTCAATTTTGGGAATTCTTGAAAGCAAATTGTAATAAGAGGAGTTACAAAATACTCAAGAATCTAGATACATTTGTTTCTTTTCTTTGTTTTGTAACAGTTGGCTAAGTGGAATAGAAATCATTCTCTTTCTTTGTAAATTCTCTTGTTAAAAATCAGATCTATCAGTAAGATTGTAAGTTCAACACTTACAGGTGAAGTTCTCATCTTCAAATTTAGAACCATAGATGCTAATTCCTCCAGTTCCCTGAGGCAGTTAAAGCAAAATCACACTTAAAGAAAAACTGGAAAACAAAAATAAGCAGCAACTTCACATTTTTTCCATTAATAACTAGTTAAGAAACCTCACATTTCCTTTGGTGAAGTCCCCACCCTGGATCATGAAATCTTTAATTATTCGATGGAAGGAGCAGCCCTTGTAGCCATATCCTTTCTCTCCTGCACATCAAAACATGGCAAATCAGCCTATAACACATCCACATATCACACACCAAAAACTGGAAAAGGAAGTTTTGACTTTATATCATTATGAATTTGAAAATTTTCGATGCTGACAGAAATAATGCTTGCCTGTACATAAGGCACGAAAGTTCTCTGCAGTTTTTGGTACAATATCTCCAAAGAGACCCATCACAATTCTATCAACAGGCTCACCTCCAATTTCCACATCAAAGAAGCATTTTGTTGTCACTTCTGCTTGAAGCTCAAGACTCTGAAAAGTGAAGCTTAATAGTTAGATCAAGCATTAGTCTTGGCTTTACAGGAAATTGCAAAAGACGGTAATTATTCAGCAAAGTTACAGGTTGGGAAACTTGGTAATCCAAAGGTTTCACCATTAGTAGAATTAAGAGAAATAAGTAACGAAGGTTGGAAGCAAAGGGATAAAAGGGAATGGGAAAAGAAAAGGGATGTTGACTAGATAAATCTGTTTCCTCTGCGCTCAACTCAGGTTAAGTCCATGTTTAAATTACAAGTAGTTATGTTGTTCTTCATTATCACTATCCATGTAACCTTTGACTATGTTACCTAGACCCTATACCTTAACTTGACGTATCTATGTCCAACACTTCATCATAGGACACGGGTATGAAACATGTGGCTGGCACTAATAGGCAAAATTCACTTAAGTAAACAAACAAAAGAGATAATAAATGAATAAAAATAAGAAAAAAAAACAGGAAAAACAATATATAATATATTCGAGACCCTAACCCACTGGGGTATTAGTAGGATGGTTGGGAGAAAGGGCCATTACTAAGATGCCACGGGTTCAACTCCTAACCTTCCCCTTGAGCTTCTTCAAATTCCTCAAGAGAAGAGGCTCGTCTTGTGCCTTGTGTCTCCTAGGTCCTGGTCTTGTAGGTGGGTGGGGACCCTCGTGGATTAGTCGGATCGTGATGAAATGATCCTAAAGTCTCAAAAAAAAAAAAAAAAAAAAAAACATATTCGACATCCCATATCCCAAAATTTGAAAATGAAAGAGTTAAACATTTAACTATGTACACATATTTGACACCCATACCTAAGTCCAGGAAGCATAGATTTTAGGTCATTTTTTCTTTCTATTATTAAATAGTTTATTAATAGATCATTTTCATAAATAATACATCTAAAGATCGTATTTTATCATTAATATTTAACTACATATCTACCTTAACATATACCAATTCCCTTGCATTTAATTTGCTAGAGTGTTGTTTTGTTATAGCCCAAGATTCTGTTACATAAAGCATGGCCACCATAATAGAATTTTTGTAAAATTTAAACTTTTAGCAGGCACCTCAATCATGTATCCAGAATCAATTATCCAGCAGGGACCTCAATCATGTATCCCGAATCAATTATCCATTTAAGTGATCTCATTGTAGTATAAATTGTTTTTTACAAAAGAAAGAAACATGTGTTGTATATTGATACAAGTAATTGGTAAGTATTTATACACCTTGCGCTATCCCTATGGCTAGATATGTAAGCCACCTGACTGGTCCAACCAAAACTGACCATTTCAAGTCGAGTTGGTTGGGTTTGACCCAAAAACCATGTCTCCCTAATCCTAAAAAGATGCGTCAATTTTCTTCTCCCAAACCACCGTCCTCCAATGCTTCTTCTTCAGTTTTATATTCATCATCTTCTTCTTCTAATTTTGATTCGTCTTCTTCTTCTTTTTCTTGTGGAGACTGTGAGCATGAGAGATAGGAACACTAGAAGGGCAAGAGGATTTGGTTTTGTTTTGTTCTCAGATCGATATGTTGCTGATAAAGTCCTTCAAGACAAGCATGTCGTTCTTCTTCTTCTTTTCAAAATTGTTGACTTTTTTGTTAAAAAGAATTATGGGCCCCACCCGGTTCAACCTGACCCAATGTTGGTTGAGTGGCACAAAGTTGCTTTGATGTCACCCAACATGTTGGGTCAAATTGGGGTGGGCACTGAAACCCAACCCAACTCGCTTTTCGTGCTATATATGGCCTATAGCTATACAAAATTTGTCAATCCAATAAAAAATGGATTAGCCTAGGACAAAAAACTTTTGCTAACCCAAAATGATGCTAATGCTTGAGATCTTTCCCACACAAGACCCGCAAGAGATGATACATCCTCAAACACTCTCGAGTTTCTTTCCTTCCATAAGGACCAAAGAACTACAAGACCAAACACCTGCCAATGTGCCCATTTCTGCTAAAAATGCAATGAATGGAAATAAAAGGACCATACACATAGATTGCTCTTTGCCAGATTGAACAACAAATGGACACATCACCAGTACCAAACCGCACTAGTAAAGGGACAATCCCCATTTTCAGTTTTGATCGAGATGCCTCGACGATGATAGTCGACGAGGTACTCCCTTGAAATGGTACAAATCTAACAATTCACAGGACATGACAATCTCCATTTTATCAAGAAGTAAATTGGAGGATCTATCTGGACAATCCATTTAGTAAGGAAAGCTTTAGTTCACAAGAAACTATAGAAATAGCTATAGGAAAAAAAAACCCTAGTTTGTTCAAATTTCAAAAACTAATAGCCTAACACTAAACCCTAAATGTTTACAAATAAAATAAAAAAACAAAGGCCATAATTGCTCCTTGATTTTGTCATATTGATTATGGCATGTCAATGGAATTTTGTCATTGAGCATCAATAACACCAGCTTTGCAACCAAAAATGTTAGCTACAAGAGCGTAGTCCAAAAAATAATAATAAAAATAAAAATGAAAAATTCAAGAGGGCTAATAGTTTTTTAAACAAATCTTGATGGTATCATAACAATAATACTTTAAGACATTGAAAAAAAATTGTAGTCAAATCTAATTATTATTTTTTTTTTTTTGGGTTTCAAGAGTTGAAAATCTTTCCCAAAGTATATAAATATATCTTCTATATACCATACACTTAGAACCATTTTAAGAACAAGTAAGCTTTTCAAAACACTTAGAAAACTTTTATTTGATAGGAAAATAATTTTGAGTGTATTTTTCAATGTTGGCTACCTCTATGAGCTGGTGGAACAATCTTCAAGAAAGGCGGCAGGACAAAGTCTACTTAGAATAATTGGCCTCTTCGAACAGGATAACTAATTTCCCTTTCAATGTTTAGTTTTATTAGAGACAAGACTTACCCACTACAATCTTAACTCAAAATCTTCATCCCCAAACACATTATTTGAAACCTTCATTGTTTAAAGATAAATATACTAACTATTTACTCAGTGTATACCCCTGAGATTCATTATTCAATCTCTAAATTTTAATTAATAAGAGGTAGGCATTACTTAAAAATTCTAAATCAATTCAAAAATACCTGATACTTCACTAATCAATCTAGTAATATTATCAATATCAAAGCAAATATTTGTCTCAAAACATCACTTGGACCACATCTGACCCTCATACAAACATTCAAAACTTTAACTTAACTAATACATCCGAAATTGTTTAATCATAACTAATAATTAAGGATCTTCAAAAAGAGAATTGTCAGAGTAGTGCAACATCCTAAGATCTCGTCATACCATATTTATAGAAGGAAAAAATAAAGAGATGAGTTCTAAGATCTTAGTGCATCCTCCTAGTCTAATAATAATAATTGCATAAGCATAAGATAATTAATGCGCAAACACTTGCAAACATTAGCTGTAGCTATCAACATTTTAAGTATATATAGTCGATCGTGCTCGTAGGAATCGATATACTTAAGTGACTTGTTATAAATCTTGCGCATATTCTTAAAATTCTCTTTCAAATTTCATAGTTCAATTCTAGTGTCATTCTAAAATTTGGATTGCACAAAGCCAATCTCCCCTGTTGCCAAAGTAATCTTTTTAATTGCAGACCACCGACAATGCCTCTGCCTCCAACTAGCATGTTGACCCAGAATATGGATTGTTATCTTTATTAATGTTATATTTAGTGTGTACAAAATCATTGTCATCATAACAATTTCAAATACAATCAAGCAATCTAAGAAGAATTCTATATCCATAGTATATATCATGTCATGTATAACATACCCAGTGGTCAAGCAAACAAGCATGCAAGTCACACTAAAATGCCCCTAATTCAACATGATTTTTTTTTTTTTGAAATAGAAACCGATATATTATTAATAATGTAAGATATGGAAATTGGACGAGATGTCCATACAAAACGGATAGACCCTTACAAGAGAACTTGCAAAATTGAGGGCCATCCCCTCATCTAGTCTCTCAAGGAATATCCACCCCACCATTTTGTATTGACAACCGAGACTGCAAAAAGGTGCACTACTCTGTGGCTAGTACTACTACTATCCACCCTTACATTCCTAAAGATACAACTATTTTTGGTTTCCCAAATGGCTGTCCAGATAGCAAATCTAATTAGACACCAGAACCGAATAAGTTTGTGAGGAATCGAAGCCAGGATTGAGAAGGAGAAAGGTTCTTCTGTCGGGGCGTCGATTGCAGGCAAAAAATTACTCCAAGATTCCCAAACAGCTTTCGACAATCGACACTGCCAAAAAAGATATCCGACGTCCTCCTCAGCATTCCTACACAGACAACACCAAGAAAGGGAAATATAATTGTTAGGCATTTTTAACTGCATTTCAGTGGCGCAGTTTAACTTGCCTAGTGCTACAAGCCAAATTAAAATTTTGGTTTTTGTAGGAATGGGGGATTTCCAAATAGATAGAAATATGTTATCTGTTTCAATTTCATTGTCTGCTTCCGTCTGACCCACAAAAGCTTCGTAGCAGGACTTTACGAAAAAGGTGCCAGTATCTTCATGGTTCCATCTCCAAGAATCCTCTGAATCCCCAAACTGAAGTCGGTCCAAAATCTGCAACACTTCTGCCAAATCTTCGATTTCCTCCTCTTTTAATGGTCTCCTGAAATTGAAATTCCAGCCAGAGTTAATGTGGGAATTCTCCGGGTCGCTACTTCTCATCTGTTGAAAGGAGGCCTTCGGGCATCTGGTCAGCCTATATAAACTCAGGTAATCCTCTTTCAGGGATCTTTGTCCCCTCCAAGTGTCCTCCCAAACTCGAATTTTAGAGCCGTTGCCAATTCTCCATTGGATACATTTCAGAAATCTAGGATAGATAGAGACGATGTGTTTCCATGGAGATCTTCCTGAGACTCTTTTATTAAGTCCTGCTTCCATGTCATTGTGGGAGTTGCCGTGAATACTGGAAATGACTCTTCTCCACAGGGACGGCTTCTCTGTAGAGAATCTCCATAGCCACTTAGCGGACATGGCCAAGTTCCTGTATTTCATGATGCCTACCCCTAATCCTCCACTATTTTTCTGTCTGCATACCTTATCCCAGCCCACTAAGAATTGGGGCCTCTCAGCGGATTCAGATTTCCAGAAAAAGTTTCTGATACATCTCTCTATTTCTTTCCTGACAGTAACTGGCATTTGAAAGATTGACATGAAGTAGGAAGGGAGAGCCTCTAAGACAGATTTGATTAGAAGAAGCCTGCCCCCTGTTGACAGATAACTCCCTTTCCAGCCTTCAATTCTGCGTTTGACGGTCTAGACTACTGAATTCCAGAAGATAATTCTCTTGCTGTTGCCTCCGAGGGGCAATCCCAAGTATTTAAAAGGTCATTCACTTGCAGAGATTTTCAGAACGCGTTCTGCTTTGGACAGGTCCGAAGCGTTAAGGTTAATGCCAGCAATTTGACTCTTTTGGAAATTAATCTTAAGCCCTGAAATAAGGGAGAAACTTTGAAGGGCTCCCCTAAGTAACTTCCAGCTTCGTTCGTCATTACTGAGGAAGAACAAGGAGTCGTCAGCATAGAGAAGATTTGATAATCTGATTTTGTTTCTCCCTATCTCGAAACCTCTCAAGCCATGATCTTCAGCCTTTTTGAGGATGCCTT